>JAJLWW010000078.1:0-112933 GCA_030570935.1 Geotrichum klebahnii
CCAACCACCTTCGAGAATTTCGTATTATTATCAGATCGTAGTTTTTCACTACCATAGCCGTGTCGCATGAATTAAAGCTTTCGATTAATCTTTGGAGTCCCGCCTTCCAGTTGAAAGCACAATCAGAAGGTACCACGTAAAAAACCTTTTGCAAGGAAAAAACCCATGGAAAGAATAGTCAGCTGAAACGTTTAGCAAAAGCCATACTAATTGAGTTTCCTGTGTCGCGGCTCTTAGTTTTACATTACCTCATATAAACCTGTTTTTGAAAACTTTCAGAAAAATTGACAATTTAGCCGAGTTGGTCTAAGGCGTCCGACTCAAGAGTAATCTTTCACTGATTGCAGTGCATTCGGATCTCGTAAGAGGCGTGGGTTCGAATCCCACAGTTGTCAATATTTTTGTGCGGCTTTGTATATTCCGGACGACGTTTTTGCTTTGTCTCATTTGGCTGGGAAAAACTAACAACAACAATAAAAAAAATAAATAAAACAACGCGGACTTAATCACGCTCGGCATAACTCAAAAAGTTAAAATGAGAACACACACATTATACATTTTTTGATGATATGATAGACCAGATTTTTTTTTTTTTGTTTTTCATACAACTATTAAATTAAAGATAATGTAATAAAAAATTCAAATAAATAAAATCATCATCATGGAATTGAAATAATGAAAAATATATTAATTACTTCAATTTCCCAAGTTTAATGGAGGTCAGAATTGTGTTCCAACTTACTTCCGACTAAGATGTGTTTATATTTGCCCTCCTATCTATTTGCCGAGATAGTGAATTGGCTCTTAACAATTTATATCAAATCAATATGAGCAACCTATGTTTACGCACATGACATATGATTTGAATGATTCATAGATTCATAGAACCCCGAGAACCGAGTTCCGACTACCGAACATCGGAGCCCACGCGCCACAACAGAAGGCTAATATTAACAGTAAGAATAATATGAAGGAATGTTAACGGATAGACAAGTTATGTGCTTGAATACACTCTATACTAAAGAGTCAATAACCACTCGGATTGAAGTTATCTTCAAATCTCTCGGAAGTTCTTTAACCTATGATCATGTATAGAATTCTGATTGTGTAAAAGAGTAAGAGAGGGAATAACAATAATTCTAATATGAAATGTGCCAAGAATCCAGCCGAATATCGAGTAATTCAAAGTTTAACGGGCTATAATTGTATCCCTAAAATTAATCTTTGTTACTGTTTTGATACGGTTCAACAAACGGGCGTTATAGATGGTAATGATGAGGCTGTCACAATATTTTTATGTAGAATGCCAGGTATATAAAACAATCCTAGCGCGCAGCACTCTAAGTGGCATTCTTCATAAGTCGATTTTCAAGTATGAGAATTTCTTTCGCGTAGATTCAGGACAAGTTTCAGCTAAAGGTTCATATATTTACTATGAGGGGTTAAATGATAACGATCTACTTGGTCAATTGTTCAATTCTCTGTAACATTGACTGGTTGAACTTGACTATCATCATTCAAGAATCACAACCCAGTTTGATCTATGTACGTTATTTAATCTCAATTAACTATTTTTTTGATAGATATGAGCGTGCGGTTTCTCCTGTTTTGATTGATTCCTTATCCCGGAATCCCGGACTACTACCGCACCTGTGTTTGCTAACGGTTGACATCATATGTCACTTTTAGTTTGGCGTAATTCATATACATATTCTTTCATATCTATTTTACATTATGCATTCTCCTTTCTTTACATATTATTGTAAGTTCCATTACTTTGCTGGTTATTTCATTTCTTTCATTTCTTTCTATGGCACTTTTTTCCATGATCAAAGTCACCATCGTGATCATCGTTCAAACCAATCTTATGAGCATCTCTCATTTGCTGGGTATTTTATTTCAATTCAATTCCCCAGTCACAATGATGTAAATGATAATTCACTTGTTTATTATATTATTTAACCTGTGTCACTTTGCAACGTTTTTAGTTTCCTTTACTATACCATTACTCAAGCCTTGATCTTTTTAGTGTTACTACTAGCCCCTTTTTCAGGTTCCTTTCTAATCTCGGGCATTGAGATAATGGATTTCGGATTAACTGGATTATTTTAAATTATTTTAAATTATTATTATTAACACCCATTCCGTCACCAGAGTTAATAGCATTTTCCGTTAATTATACTGGCTGTACTCTCTTTGAGTATATAGCTGGCTGGGTGTTATCCTGACTACCACATTAAAAGAAAGTTATTTTTTAGCTGAAAGTTTAACATCTCAATGGAATGCTTCAATTGTTCTGCATCATTAGGTGTTCCAATACCATCAGAATTGGTGGAACCTGTAAACCACTATTAGAAGCATATTTGTAAATAATTAGTACGACGGAAGTTATTATGAAATTCTCAATTCTATGGAAGACTTCATCGCCTAGAACCAATCATTATCTTTTTCTCAACTTAAGCAATATCGAGAGTTGATTATGAAGAATTCCATTAGTGCCTAATCCTTTCTGCTTTTGTAATACATGTATTTAAATTTAGTGTATATATTTTAAAAACTAAATAATTACATTCCTTCATTATGAACTTCAGTCTAAAGATAAGATTTTATTTTTATTTTTAATCAAAGTAGTAAGCATTGTTCAACTGTGACTAGATGATTTTGTAAAATCAAAATTTCAAAATTTACTATTTTGAATATTACCGACCATGTCAACGCAGGAGCCATTGTCATGGTTGCGATGGGCAGTACAATGAGTCTTTGATGAAACCGGGCGCGAGCTACGAAACTGCAACCGGAGTGTTCTGGAACGCGCGGCTGTGGACCCTCCGAGGTTCCGCCCGAAGGTTCCGTTGCACATGATTTGGGATTAGCCCTAGTACCTTCTGGTAGCAACTAAATATTCCACATACAAATCAATAAGAAATAGATTCAGGACAGAGATAAACACTAAATACAAAAAAAAAATAAAACTAAAAATCAAACTTAGAAACAAAAAAACAAAAAAAAAAAACACGGGGCTTTTGCTGCCGCCATGCGAGCAACACGGCTGCTGCGAATGCCGAAATTCTAGCCGATATCCACATAATAAAAAGGATGAACATGGGATGCTAAATTATGATTGGCCAAAAAAAGAAATAATGCATAAAAACATTTTATCCACTTTTGCTCCCAACCCAGTACTGTGGATGCTAAATAATAGCAGCAACAGTAGCAGCAACAACAACAACAATTGTCCGGCCTGTAGTGGTGGTCAGCCGTTGTTTCGCCGCCGTGGTCGGAGAATGACCAAATAACAAAAAAAACAAAAATAAATAAATAATAAAAATAAAATAGAACCTAGATAATCTTTTACACCCTGTCAACAAAGCTTGAAATAAATAAGATGCAATCAAAGGAACAAGAAGAAAAAAAAAAAGGAAAGAAAATGGAGGAGGGGGTAAAAATGGTAAAATAGAATTGATTTTCTCTGAAAAGAATAAATAAGAATAATTAAGAATAGGTGAGAATAACCAAGAATAAACAAGAATAATAAAAACTATAAAATTTTAAATAAAATATTTCCAAAAGCCAAGCATTTTTTTTTCTTTTGTTTTCCCTGTTTGACGGGTTGGCTCGTCTGAACCGAAGAAATGGGGAGGGAGGAGTTTATTGGGGGTTGCAGTGGGGGTAAAGCGTACTTTAAGGAACACCTGCTGTAAATTGTGGCACAAACATAGCTCATGTGAGCCCCGTTCGGATCACATTTACGCAACTTACGCAGCTTACTTAGAATTACACACAGGAAAACGGTTTTTTCTTTTTTTTTCTTTTTCTTTCTTTATTTCTTTTTTATTATTTATTATTTTAAATTTATTATTTATTATTTTGTTTCTAGATTATTTTCCTTCTACTTTTAATCATATATATTTGATGGCTAATTTTTTTTTTATTCATTTTTTTTAAAATTATTTTTCCTTTTTTTTATAAAATTTTTTTTCCATCTCTTTTACTATTCTTTTATTTATTTATTTTAAACTCTTCTTCTTACTATTCTCTACTCTCGGTTTATTCTATCTGGGTTGTCCTCTTATTGATAACAACTCCGTTCAGCCTCTAAGCTAGTTTGCTTCACTCAGCATCATATTTGTAATGTTCGCTACTCTCCTCGAATTTCTAGTATATATATAAAACTTCAATACAACTGCAACGAAAAAAAAAATACAATCGAACAAACATTCTTCCTTCAATAAAATAATAACATCCGCCCTTCAACATGGTGTATATTGACGGCGTTAAGTACGCCTGTGAAGTAAGTAATCTTTTAATCGCTGTGGTGGTGGCGTTTGAACTAACTAATTATTATAGAGATGTATCAGAGGCCACAGAGTCACTGGGTGCACGCATACTAATTTACCCTTGACAATGATTAAGCCAAAAGGCCGACCTGCTACCCAGTGTGCTCACTGCCGTGAGTCCCGCAAGTCTAAGCAACTTCATACAAAATGTAAATGTTCTGCCGGTGTGAATGGCAAGCATCACGCTTCCACATGCCCGTGCCATGTCGACAAAGAGCTTTGCACCTGCTCTAAAAACAAATCTAATAGAAGGACGTCATCAAATCCTCCTCCTTCATCTCGTCTCAGTTTAACCGCAACTACTGCTACTCCGGCGGCTACTCCCAATGCAATGGCTTCTGTCGGCCCCTCTCGCTCATCCTCATCCTCTTCTTTGGCATCCAACAGTAGACGCCAGCGTAAATCGACAATTATGAACTCGCGCGGCCCTATTATTCACCCCTCATCTTCAGCCTCTCTATCTACTAAACTTTCGCTCATGTCTTCCAAGAATAACTTGTCTGACTCAAATTTTGACCCATCCGATGATGCAGACCTTTCTCCTTCGCTCCCAATGCTTTTTCCCTTCAATGGTGCTGCTGAAGACATTTCAAAAAATGGCGACCTTCTCAACTCACTTGACTCTTCGTCCTTGCAAAACTACCGAAGCCAGCTGGTCTTTCCATCCTCTTCTGCCTCGTCTCTCTCTACCATGATGCAAGAGCAATCCAGTTGTGGCCCGGAATCTGTGTCCTCTTTGGGAAATTTCATGACTTCTAGCTCGAACGTTGACGGATATTCCTCAGACGCAGACCCACCATTGCAGCTGAACTACCCTCATTATCAACAGAGTGTGCGCCAGAAGCCCATGAAGGTTGATACTGATATTTCTATTTTATCCGGATACCCATCCAGCGGCCCCTCAAGGGCTGTTAATCCTCCTGTGCACCGTGGGATTGGCGAAATAATTGTTCATCCTGATGATTCAATCTTGGATGATTTCACATTGCTAAGCCCTGACGACAACTATGAGGTTCTTACTAACGGTGCTTCAGCACTCGGCTTGCTTGACAATGTAGATAAATCCGACTACAGTGATTCTTCTTTGCACTCTAAAAATCTACTTTCACATCGAAGCCCGACTCAGCTCACATCTCCGTCCAGTATTCAAACATACAACTCTGAAATCAATCTCTTTCAGAATCATGAACAAGACCAAATCTATCTTCAGAAACAGAAACATCATTACAGTGCAACAAATTCTAATCATCCTTTAGGCCCTATTCTAACTGCTAATCGTCCTCCGCATAAAGACGTCGACTATGCTTCACACCTTGCTCAAAGTCGTGCCAACCGTCGTACTTCTCCTTCTTCTACTCCTTCCTCATCTTCCCCCTCAAGCATTTCTATCAATAGCAGTAGTAATTCTACTGTTATCCACAATTCAGCAGCGTCCGTAATCCCAAAGCAAAACTCTGCAACATCGTCGTTGGCGGCCTCAGAACGCAGCCCATCTCTCTTTTCTAATAACTTGTTTACTACCACCACAACGCCGGAGCAGTTTGAGCAACTACAGACTGATCAACCCAATCTACGCATTAAAGATGTTTACCCATCACCTTTTGATGACATGCGGGTAGATATTATTGATAGTGGTACGAAAGCACAGCAACATGAATCGGAAGAAGTTCTACAACAACCTCATGAACAGAAACCACCCAAAGAGTTTCCTTTGTCTTCTGAATTTTCACCATTATTTCAGCATGATGATTATTATGGCTTTGATTCTGATTTCCAGTCATCTTCGTCATACAATACCAACAGATCTCCTCAAGTGACAACAGGTATAACTTCTCCTTCTGATAACAATATTTTTGCACCCAACCAGTATATCACCATGGACCCATAATCTAATTACTGACGACAGAAAGGCAACAAAGAATTGTACATGATTAACGCCTAAAAGCAAACGAAAAACAAGACATCAAAGGAACACTTGCAACTGGAACTCGGGAGGAAAGTAACGAAAGTGAGATGAGGAAAAATAAGGGAAAAAGCCTTTCCCAAAGCTCAGCACCAAACCAGGATTGTAATATAAAAAAGACAAAAAAAATTCATTTATTTATTTATGTAATTTATATGAAAAAATTAAAAAAAATCAAATAAAAAACTAAAAATATTTCAAGACTAACTGTCTCAAGACTATTATTTCGTTGTAAAATAACATGAAGCAAAAAGCCATCTCTTATTAATCCGTAGGAGTCTGAAAGTTTATGTCTTCTGGGAAATGCAAAAGCTAAGTTGTAAACTATACAGCTAAGGTTTTATAAATATTCATACATTCCTGACTATTTTTTTTGTTTGTCTTCAAGACAGATAACTAGGGACATTCAAAAAAATGAACCAATAATAAACGAAAAAAATAAAAATAAAAAGAACTCTCTAAGATATTAAAGGACACAAATCAAAAGGAAATATATACATGAAATAAGCACGTAAATTGTGCTATAATATGATATTCCGAGGTAAAACATTTCCCCAGTACACTGCGTAAGTATTTAGACGCCTAGTGAACCTGAATCTGTGAGTTCTACAATTAATACACTTGATTCATAAGTGCTATATTATTGATTATCATGATTATATATTATTGGTTAAAATGAGTTTTATTCTTTCTTAATTGATAATTGTCTGAGCGCTTAGATTTATCAACCCCGGATAATGGGATCAAAATCTTAAGAGTGTATATAGCACGGCAATGTGAACCGAAGAATATAAGTTCCTTGCTAAACGTATCCGAAATCAGAAAATAGTATACAACGAGGTGTATAACGGCTACAATACTATAACGACATCAGTATTATTTATTGAAAGCTTCCCTCTTTCATCTTCCGAGTTTATTTTTTTCCTTTCTAATTTATCTTTAAGATAAAGTACGCAACATCTAACATATCACAAAAACTTGCTCACGCCCTTCATCTTTAAATGACTTTTTTTTCTTTACTAAAATAAAGAATTAAGAAAGCTCAAATTCAAACTAATAAAACTAATGAGCCTTCCCTTGCTAGAAATCGGGATTCTGGTTTGCAAGAACCTCGTGCGGAATCTCACATGCCCTTAACAGCGCCCAACACCATAATACCCGCCACTAACGTCACAACAGTCTACATCTCATAAAACTTGCACATGCTTAAATAATTCTTTATTATATTCCTTAATTTATTTCAATACAAGTTTTCCGTGACTCAGAATGACCAGTTCGTCATAGCCCTCAGTCATTCTGAGTTTGTGATCCCTCACAAAGCCCTAACCCCATAAACATTATGCCACCACACTCAACTGAATGGGTGAGTGAATGATTCGTAAAAAAATTTCACCTTGCCTTCCTCACTTTTGGTTTTTTTTTTTTAAATCTACATAGTACACCACCTTTTGTGCAAGAATTAAAACAAAAGAAGCCAACCTTTTAATTACAAGTTGGAAACAGAACGAAAGATATTTCTTCTTTTGCTATTTGATCTTTGAAATTAGTTTTTTTTCTTAATTTTTTAGTTCAATAGTTTTTCTCGTGCGTGTGTTAAAAAATGTCAGGTAATAACCCCAATTACGGCGGCAACGGTGAGGACAGCAACCTCAACCAGGATTTCAATAATATGAATCTTGGTCAAGGACAAGGCCAAGGTCAGCGCTTCCAGCCTCAGTTCAATTTCAACCCAAACATGCAGGCTAATTCTTTTACACCTGGCCAGCAGTACTACCAACAGCCACAGGCTTATGGCCAATACGGTGGTGCCGCAAACAACAACTACTACTCTGGCGGATACCAACAGCAACAACAAAGCGGCTACCAACAGCAACAGGGTGGCTACCAAGGTCGTGGTGGATACTCTCGAGGCGGTGGCCGTGGAGGCAACTACCGAGGACGCGGTGGCTACAACAACAACAACTACAACAACTACAATAATTACAACAATTACAACAACAGCTACGACCAGGGCCCAGAGGAGAAGACTATGACTTTGGATCAATACCAGGCTTCTCAGGACGATGAGTTGAATAACCCACAAGCTGCTAGAGCTAAGGCTGCTGCATCTAGTGGTGCTGCACCTGCAAAGAAGGTACTTTCCTTAGGTGGTGCTAAGGCCGAGCCCAAGAAAGTTATTTCTTTGGGCTCTGCTGCTGTCGAGCCTAAGAAAGTAATTTCTATTGGCGGTGCTTCTGCTGAACCCAAGAAGGTTATTTCAATTGGAGGGTCTGCTGAGCCCAAGAAAGAGCCTGTTAAGGAAGAGATCAAAGAAGAGCCTAAGCAAGAACCTACAGAAGAATCAAGGGAAGAACCAAAGGAAGAGACTTCAGAGGAGCCTAAGGAGGAGGTTGAAGCTGTAGAGCCTAAGGAAGCTCCCAAGGAAGAGCCCAAGGCTGAGCCTAAGGCAGAAACTAAAGCACCTGTCATTGCTGAATCTTCTAAGATTGATGCCGATGCCGTCGCTAAGGAACAGGAGACTGAGGTTGATCAGGAAGTTGTTACTGATCTGTTTGGAGCTGGTGATGCCAAGGAGCACTTGTCTATTATTTTCATGGGCCATGTGGATGCCGGAAAGTCTACTATGGGTGGAAACATTCTGTTTTTGACTGGTGCTGTTGACAAGAGGACTGTTGAAAAATACGAGCGTGATGCTAAGGATGCTGGTCGTCAAGGTTGGTACTTGTCTTGGATCATGGATACCAATCGTGAAGAGCGTGATCAAGGTAAGACTGTTGAAGTTGGACGATCTTACTTCGAAACTGAGAAGCGTCGTTACACTATTCTGGATGCTCCTGGTCATAAAATGTACGTCCCGTCCATGATTGGTGGTGCATCACAGGCTGATGTTGGTATTCTAGTCATTTCTGCTCGTAAGGGTGAGTACGAGACTGGCTTCGAGCGTGGTGGACAGACCCGTGAGCACGCCATTCTTGCAAAGACTCAGGGTGTCAACCGTCTTATCGTGGTCATCAATAAGATGGACGATCCTACTGTCATGTGGTCCAAGCAGCGATATGACGAATGTACAAACAAGCTCAGTACTTTTTTGCGTGGTACTGGTTATAACCTCAAGACTGATGTTACCTTCATGCCTGTTTCAGGATTCACTGGAGCTGGCTTAAAAGATCGTGTTTCCCAGAAGGACGCTCCTTGGTACACCGGACCTTCTCTTTTGGAGTACCTGGATGCCTTGAAGCTTGAGAACCGTAAGGTCTCTGCCCCTTTCATGCTTCCTGTTTCAGGTAAGGGCCGTGATCTTGGTACTATTGTCGAGGGTAAGGTTGAATCAGGCAGCATTAAGAAGGGTCAACAATTACTGCTGATGCCTAACAAGACTCAAGTTGAGGTTGCTACTGTTTACAATGAAACCGAAGCCGAAGTCAATGGTGCCATTTGTGGTGAGCAAGTTCGTTTGCGTTTGCGTAATGTGGAAGAGGAAGATGTTCAAATTGGTTTTGTGTTGACCTCTATCAAGAACCCAGTTCACTGTGTAACTCGATTCGAAGCTCAAGTCGCTATTGTTGAACTTAGTAGTATTCTTTCTACTGGCTTTTCTTGTGTTATGCATGTCCATACTGCTATTGAAGAAGTAACATTTACTGCGCTTCTGCATAAATTGCAAAAAGGTACAAACAAAAAATCCAAAAAGCCTCCTGCATTTGCCAAACGTGGTATGAAGATTATTGCGGTTCTAGAGTCAGCAAGTCCGCTGTGTGTCGAAACTTATGATGATTACCAACAACTTGGAAGATTCACTTTGCGTGATCAAGGTACCACCATTGCTATTGGAAAAATCACAAAGCTTTTGAATTAAGGAACCAGCAAACACAATGAAAAACAAAAAAAAAATTAAAACGACAACAAACAGGGATTATAATTTTAATTTAATCATCATTTTTTCTTTTACCTAGTATATTATGTAGTATAGATCTTTAATACTTCATGACCCTTTTCCTCTCTCTCTCTCTCTCAATTGTACACTTTACATACTCTCTAATTTCTTCCATCTAAGGT
This sequence comes from Geotrichum klebahnii, assembly GCA_030570935.1. NCBI lineage: Eukaryota > Fungi > Ascomycota > Dipodascomycetes > Dipodascales > Dipodascaceae > Geotrichum > Geotrichum klebahnii. Next base: position 10,357 of record JAJLWW010000078.1, read on the forward strand.
TCAATTGTAGGTGTAGTTAAGTTTATTTTATTGAAGAACATACATAAAGTCGTTTACTTTGGTTACCTTTGATTTTACCTTACCTTTATCTTTAAATCTGTTAATTATTTTCTTTTCTAAAGGAAGTGGTCATATATATAATTATAAAGAGATATTATACATGAAAAGTGTTCCAAACGTACATTCTTTGTAGTAAAAGAACAAGAAACAAATAAATTAATCAGGACCCGCAGTTAAGTCAAGATAATCTGAAATAATCCCTTGATCACCATTGATTCAGGGAGGAATGATCGACTTGACTTGTAAATGACAGTCATTACACTCCTACAAACTATTTAGCAAAATCATAATCAAGACAAAACCGAAATCATTATACAACAAAATGAGAGGATTAAATTATTTATGTATTTATGTAGGGCAACGGGAATATAAAGAATAAATCGAGAAAATTGAACAAGAACTTCACTCAGAGATAGTTGCAGGTTAATTTATGAAATATTTAATCTGTTAAGAGGAACGTAAAATAGAGACGAGAGAGAAGTTAAAAAAAAAAGAGAGATTCAGAGCAAAGAACAAACACAAAACAACAAAAAATATAAGGGGATTACAAGATAGTGCAAGACTTCTTCTTGCGCTGGCTGTCCTTCACCAAGAGAGCAGCACGGGTGGCATGCTCAAAAACTTCCTTAACACCTTCCTGGGTCTTAGCAGAGCACTCGAGGTACTTTTGAGCACCAATCTTTTGGGCAACAGCTTGACCCTCGTCAGTAGTGACTGGGCGCTGGGAAGTTCGCTTGAGTTCTTCAATGGTCTTAGGGTCATGACGCAGATCAGTCTTGCAGCCAACAAGAATGATAGGAACGCCCTGGCAGAAATGCAAAACCTCAGAAATCCACTTTTCTTGGACATTATCAAGGGAATCTGGGGAGTCTATGGCAAAGCAGATGAGAATAACGTTGGAATCAGGGTATGAAAGGGGACGAAGACGGTCGTAATCTTCTTGGCCAGCAGTATCCCATAGAGCAAGCTCGACATGTCTACCGTCGACGTTGACATCAGAAACGTAGTTCTCAAAGACGGTAGGAAGATAAACTTGAGGGAAAGTACCCTTTGAAAACACACTATACAATAGTTAGTTCCATAATATAAAATTCTAGCTAGAATGATCTTGTTTCCTGTTCTACTTTGCTACATTCCTGCCTTAAAACCAGCAAGAAATGTTAACTTATTATCCGATAGGGAGAGTGGGGTGGTTGGGCGTAAAGTTGTGTTGTACACCAACTTGAAAGTGGCAGGACACCCAGAGATAAAAGGTAAACAAAACTTGTGAGAAATAATCCCAGAATAGCACCAACAATAATAATAGCAATCACAATGAACGAGTAAACACGAGAAGCGATAGGCATTGCAAGAATTGAAATGGCTAAGGAAGTATTAAGCAACCAAGGATTTGGGCGTTTAAACCAACAAAAATAATAGGTAATTGCTCTGGTGGCATTTCAAAACAAAGTTACCGATTAATCCTAGTTTCAGCGTAGTCAAAAACACTAGCTGGAAGCTCCAACTTCTGTCAAGGAAGAGACTTGATGACGATATAATAAGGCAGTAAAGATAACAGGAGAAAGCAAGACCATGGAAATAGGAAGATTTAGTACTTACATCAAAAGACAGGTTTTGCCACAAGCACCATCACCAACAATGACTAGTTTTCGTCTTAATTCAGCTTGTCCGACCATGATGATTGTATGAATAAATATTTAGATATATATGATAAATAAGAAGAAGAAAAAAGAGAAGGTGATGAGGATTGCAAAGAAGAAGAAAAGGATGGTAGAAGAGAAAAAAAGGTTGGATTTGGAAAACAACCGAAAATAAAAAAAATTAAAATAATAAAATAATAATAAATGATAAAAATAAATAAAATAATCAAAGCCAAATTATGGAAGAAGAAGAGAAAGGGAGAGATGCCAGATACAATTGAGAGAGAAAAGGGAGAGGGAAAAATAAAAATAATAAAAATAATAAAAATATGCAGAGACTGAGAGAGAGGAAGGGAGAAATGTTACCCTGTATCACTTTAAATGGGTTTACGCACAGGCAGTCAGGGGCGAACAATCGTTATACAACAAGTATAGGCAGCATGGGGGCAGTGAAGGTAGACAACCTTTTATTATTATAGAGATAGCATTCAGCACACACAGCCTTTCGGGATAAGTAGCAGAAGCAGCAGCAGCAGGAGCAGCAGCAACAGCTAAAACTGTAAACAACAACAACAACAACGACAACGTCAACAACAACAACAACAACAACAATAATAACAACCACAACATTAGGTCTGTGTCGTCTATAATTGGAGTTGAGACTTGGGACTTGATACTTGACACTTGGAACAAATCACTAAAAGTAATATAAAAGGTATTATGATGCTTTTATTACTATTATTGTACTAATAATACATTTTCACTGCCTTTTTACGTCTTTTACTTTTGTATTCACCCGAACCGAACATGATGATGAACTGGGACTAAGTTACTACCATCATCGCAACAACTCCAAATGACTCCTCAAGACGACAAATGATGATGACGACTGATTACGCACTCATGACTCTACGTATAGCAAACTTCTAGGTAGATTCATGTCACTTTTAACCACCATACAACCCCTTAAAATCTTCATCATAATCATCATCATTACTCCCTGCCTCAATTGATAACAAACTTCAGTATAGTACGTAGTACGAAAAGCCGCTTAACTTTGAAGCCCACAATTATCAATTATCAACATTTTATTTGTTCAAGAATCTAAAGTATAACTGTTCATTACGCTCTACCGTTCTCAAATTCTTGTCATGACCTTAAAAGAATAGCATTTTTTTTTTTAATACACATAAAAAAACGATGACATACATTTAAATGTAACCAACTCTGCTGGCAACATCCAAAGCATCGTGATCAGGAGTGAGTCTGACAAAAGCCTTCTTAGTACCATCGGGTCTAATGAGAGTGTTAACCTTGGCAACCTCAACATCGTAAAGCTTCTTGATGGCAGACTTGATCTGGTGCTTGTTGGACTTGATGTCGACGGTAACAACAAGAGTGTTGCTCTCCTCAATCTTCTTGATGGAAACCTCAGAGTTGACGTGGTTCTTGATGACCTTGTACTCATCGAGTCTGGGGTAGTGAGCAACAGACTTGCGCTGGTACTTGGGGGCTCTGGGCAGACTGAGGGTCTTAGGTTGACGGAAGGAAGTGTTGGTACGGACCTTCAGAGACTTGTGCTGGTGCACACCCTTAAGGGCAGCCTTCTTGGCATCAAGAGCCTTCTTTTGAGTAGCTAGAAACAGTCTGTTAGTTGTCATGTTGCGATCGAATGTAAGAAAAAAAAGAGTACTGGCATCTCTTGTGAAATTTGAAAAAAGTTGTAACAAGAGTCTTCATCTTTCGTTAAACTAACTGAGTGAATACTCTAACTCATCATCTCCTTTCAAAGTTCATCAAACGTATGAAACATCACGGTTAATACGTACACTTAGCAGGAACCATTTCTATGATATGTCGATAGTGCTTTTGGTTGTCGAGGAAAGCTCTGTCACAGGGCAAAGAGAGGAGGAATGAAAAGCGGAAAAAAAAAAAAATTCAAACTGAGAGTGGGTGGGATTTCGGCTTAGTTGGTGATTAGTCAGTGAAATACTTAACGTCCATTAGGTAAAGTGAAGGTTACTGATTATGTAAACTGTGAGTTAAAGTAAACAAAAACCATCCCGTGATAGAATATACTATGGAATAATAAACAGTCTCAAATTTAAATCAAAGCCCTAATCAAAGTCTTTGTAACCCTATATCATGTGACATTTGCTTTCACAAATCAGTATAACGCTTCAGCCGGACCAGCCGTAAATCAGTGCCTATCATACGAGAGCACAGAGAGAAGTTTGAAATGCGTATACCTCCAGTAGTTTATTAATTTCGATGACATCTAGAACATCATTGATAACATTTTCCTAGTTCTATTCTTATACTTCAGTAGAAACACAATTCTCCTAATTGTTCATTGTAATGTATTGTATTGTGTCAGGATGAACCATGAGGGATCAAGTAAAACGTAGAGAAAGTTTAACCACACAACACTCATGGATAGTAATGGTCACTATCGGTTAGCCCAAATCCCAACCTAATGAAATCCTCACGGTTTGCACTGTTTAAAAGTTCATTTAATTCACTAAGTTCATTTAATTCATTTTGTTGGTTCTCCTTCTTCTCCTTCTCTTTTACTCCTTCTCCCCTGAAAAAAAAGTCGTTGATAAACCTGTGGCTAGAATTTAATTGAATTTTGTGTTTTTATTATTTTGATTTTTTGTTTTTGTTTTGTTTATTTCGCTTCTTCTTCAAAAGTCCCAAAACCTACAAAAACAAGAAAATAAACCGCCCGTTTAACACCCATCAACAACCAAAACCACACATCGCCATCCCACAACCACCTGCGATTTCTCTTCATCACCATCAACGTAACTAAACAACAACAAAACAAATTGGTTTCATATAAAAGAGAAAACTAAACTACATAACACTATCTCGTGAAATGCAAACTCCATCCTTGCTCACGGATCGTCAACGATCGGAATTGTAAGAACTCCACCCTAGCAATATCTTTTGTTTATTTTGTTTTTGTTATTGGTGTGGCACCGTCAAAAAGATACATACATACTAATTCATATATTCTACTTGTAGAAACCGATCTATTCTAGCATACTTGAAACAAAACAATGTTCCAAGCCATATAGTAAAGCGAATTCAGGGCACGTTAAATGGCGATTCGAATGATGGCGACGACTACGGAGAGTACAGTGATACAGGATTTGGAGGGGATGATGATGATGAAGATGCTGTAGGAGAACGAAGGCGAAGATACGAAGAGGACCAACAGGAAATAAAGAAACAAGCTTCTATATTAGAAAAGAAATGGACTAGTGTTGTTCGACTACAGCGACGTGTACTGGACTTGGAATCACAGGTCTCAAGCTTGACAACTGAGCTAGAAAATATGCCTATTGGCATTAGCTCGTCATCTTCATCTAAAAAAGTTGACCCTACCTCGTGGCTACCCCGAAATCCAGCTAAATATTCATTATCAGGTCATCGACAACCCATTACATCCGTGGCTTTTCACAGCGTATTCTCAGTGGTAGCCTCTTCTTCAGAAGATGGATCAATCAAAATCTGGGATTGGGAACTTGGCGAGCTGGAACGTACACTTAAGGGTCATACAAAGACAGTGCTCGACTTGGATTTTGGAGGCACAGGGTCTGATATCTTACTGGCATCTTGTTCATCTGACTTGACCATCAAGTTATGGGATCCCCAAAATGAGTATTCGAATATCAGGACTCTTACAGGTCACGATCATACAATTAGTAGCGTTAGATTCACACCTTCTGGAACTCACCTCCTCTCAGCATCACGAGATAAATGCATTCGAATTTGGGAGGTCAAGACTGGTTACTCTGTACGTACAATCCGCGGTCACTCTGAATGGGTTAAAACCGTGTCACCTTCATGGGACGCCGCTTATATTCTCTCAGGAAGCATTGACCAGTCAGCCCGTATCACTAGCTTCACCACAGGAGAAGGCAAATTATCATTTATTGGACATGACCATGTAATTGAGTGTGCCGCATTTGCACCTCCCTCTGCATACTCCTACTTGGCTAGCATTGAGGGACTGAAACAGCCGGTACCATCACATTTCTCAGCATCTTTCGAGTATGTCGCAACAGGATCTAGAGATAAAACAATCAAACTCTGGAATACTCGAGGTGAAAACATTCTGACACTCAAGGGCCATGATAACTGGGTCCGTGATCTTACATTCCATCCAGCAGGTAAATACCTGCTTTCAGTGTCAGACGACCGCTCAATTAGATGTTGGGATTTGTCACAGCGTGGTCGCTGTGTTAAGGTACTCCAAGACGCACATCATCATTTCATATCCTGCATTCGATGGGCACCAGCCATTGCTTCATCAAATGATTCTTCGACACCTACTCTTGACACTCCATCCCCTGATCACTCGTCTTCAGCATCCTCCCGATTTTCAGGTATGATCCGGTCACCTTCAACTCGTCCTCGTCTATCATTAGGAGGTGGCGGTACTGCAAGCTCCCGACTCAGTTTTGGAGGAGGCAGCGTCGCTGGCGGGCTACATTCAACTGGCACATCTTCTTCATCTGTCCTCGGCAATAACACCTCTATATCAAGCAACAATCAAGGATTTAATAATGTAGGCGCCAATGCGGGATCAACTGCAGCTGCTAGAAAAAGATCTTTAAGAACTCCTGAAAACTGGCGTAATATGCGGTGTGTCATTGCAACCGGCTCAGTTGATCTTGATGTTAAGATTTGGATGTAAATAAATTAAATAAAGAATATATATATATTCATGTATTTGTATATATATTTATTTATGGTAATGTACTTGGAATAGAACACTATATCAATTACTATAACAATTACTATAACAACTGTGAAATAATTATCCTTTTACTCGAAGACTTTGATTATACATTCCTCTTTATCATATATTCACGAGACCATATCCCCTTGGATATAAAAATAATAGAAATAACCTCTTATCCAATTATTAACGAATTTATTGTAATTCTTCATGTAATCATAATATTTATTTAAATATTTATTCTTCGTCTCTGTGTATATATAAACTAACTTAAACTTGATAATTATAAAAAAAAAAAAATAAAACACTTTGCAAAATATGCACCAAAAGGAATAATATCAAGACTTTTTTTTTTTTTTTTTTTTTTTTTTTTTTTTTTTTTTTTTTTTTTTTTTTTTCTTGGATCTTTTCTTTCCTTCTCTTTCAAAACAAATAATTATTAATTACTTGTTTTCTTTCTTATGGTTCATTTGTTGAATTCAATAACGGTTTGCTATCAGGAGATGAATTCCTATAATTATCCTTGCTACCTGATTTGTGACCCCAATGATTGTGACTTGATCTCGCCGATACCGAAGATACTATTGACATTTCGTGCACATTATTTGAATCAGAACCTCCACCATCCATTGGAACAAGACGGTGGGAACTGTTACTTCGACTGCTGTATCCATTGCCCAAGTAACTCTTACTACTTTCCACATCCTCAACCTCTATGATAGTTTTCGAAACACCTTGCACATTGATGACTGATTCAATTATGCCAGAGTGGTAACTTTGAAATTCAGGTGTAAGCTTTTGCATAGGGGAGTCGGGATAGTTGTGATTACTAGATCTGTCGGAACCCAGAGAATGCCCTCCATTTAATTCTGAACTTTTAAGGGAAGTGGTCTTTGTATATCCAAGCAATGATTCTTTGGAATCATTGCCATGACCATCATAAAGAGGAGTATCATATAATCTATCAGAAGACAAAGTTTCCTGATTTTGTTTCTCAATTGGCACCTGCAAAGTTTCATGGCTAAGCAGAGTCTGCATTTTAGTGCCTGCGCCCATAAGGCTTTCGCAATCTTCCATGCTATTAGTATCCCCGTCAAGCTGTCTACGCTCAGGTGTGCCTGGCGCAGGTTTAATGGTCACCTTTACATTACTTGTTTTCTTTGGATTCGACGCCATGTTCAGCGGATTCAATTTGGGTCTAACCGTTGTCCCATCAACCGGAAGACTTTGCGCAAGTAGTGCATGGTACACATTATCATATCCCATTGAATTTCGTGGGGTATATGTGTTACGAAGTGGGAGGGACTTAATCGGCCCAGGGCTTTCCCGCTTAATGGCCCGGCGCACATCCACATATACATCAGACTCATCAATAATCTCTTCACCAATCAGCTCTTCAATGACATCCTCCAAGGTGAGAACTCCTACAGCACCTTCAGCCGCACCTGGAGTGGTCGAGACAACAATCATGTGTGATTTGCCTTCTTGAAAGTAATTTAGAATGTTCAAACATGATGTATCAGGGCCTGTTTCAGGTAGTGTGGCTAATGGAAACGATGAGATGGGGAATGCATCTTCTGGGTCATAAGTGATTAGGGTTCGGACCAACAGCATGCCGACGAAATTGCTAGGTTGGCCGGGAACATGAATCGGAATTCGGTTGAATCCTGCATTCAAAATCTCTTCGATAGTTTCTTCATCCAAAATGCGATCGGAACTCATTGTGAAGACACCTTCTATGGGAGTCATCACAGCCTCGACTGGCTTATCTTTAAGATCTAAAACGGCAGAAATGATTGTTACTTCGTCGTCATTCAATCTCTCGACACCCATAGTCTTGTGAAGAGTAACTAGGGTTTTAAGCCCAGCTCTCTTGTACATAGTACCATGATCTTCACCTAGAGTGTAATCTAATAGTAGCGCAATAGGATAAGCTACTGGGTACATGATATACATGAGAAGCAAAACGAAAGGTGCGAACGCAGCGCCAATTCCTAGACCATATCTCACAGACACTGATTGTGGGATAATCTCACCGAATAATACAATAGCGATAGTGGATGACACAATTGCGGGCCAACCTCCTCCAAGATATCGGTCTAAGACAATAGGAAGAGACTCGTTTGTGATAACGTTACAAAGGAGCAAAGTTACCAATACCCAATGTTTACCACGTCGGAGAAGGGCTAAGACTTTTCCAGCTGCCTTGCGTTCGAGAGGGTCACCGGATTGCTTGATGACGTGGAGATACACTTCGTCCTGACCCATGAGGCCTAGGGTCAATCCAGCAAAGATACCGCCAAGAATTACAAGAATTGCTGATAAGGTTATGTTTATCCATAACGACGGCGTCGAAATGTGAGAATGAGATTCATGCTGCCCATGGTGTTCAGCTCGATTATGCAACAATAAGTGCGATATGGGGTGAGCAGCGGCGCGAACTGGAAGTTGAGAAATAAGCACGAGTGCTATTTTTGTAAAAGAGAGAGTAAGAGATTTAGTGTTGTTATTAGACGAGGAATCTTTGGGTATAGATTCCTCGACTATTTGAGGTTTTTGCACATTTTGCTTGAGAAAGCTGACTATTGACTTTTGAGGCAGTGTTGCCACTGGGACAGCATTGATGCTGGTGGGTGGGTTTTTAAAGTTTTTGTAGGAGGGCCTACGCCCAGGGGGTTTATCTGGGTCTTCTGCCACAGATGCTCCTGAGCTGGTGGTACTCACTTGGTGGCAGCATGAATTAATCTCTGAGGTGTTCATATACGTTGAGATATTGAAGAGAAGAGATGGAAGGGGGTTGGGTTAGCGTGGATTGAGAATATAGAAAGGGAAAAGAAAGGGAAAAGAAAGAGAGGAAAGAAAGAAAGTTGATTTACGAGAAGTTGACGAGAAATATAAAACAAAAAAAAACTAAAATAAAAATAAAGAGCCAAGAATAAAAGTTGAAATAAAAGTGAAAATAAAAACCAAAATAAAATGCGGAAGAATACTTAATAAAATAGTTAATAGAAATACTAAATATAATAATACAAAATATAAATAAATATAAATAAAATAAAATAAAAATTATAACGACGTAGGAATAAAACTGAACAGATTTAGGTATAAAAGGTCCCACGTTGGGATTCAAAGTTTACAAAAGAACTAAGACACTGAACAAATCAAGAGAAAGAGACAACGTAAAAAAAAAATAAAAATAAAATAAAAAAAAATTAAATTTTGAGAAAGGGCATTGCCGCTTAGCCATTGAACAAATAAACCCAAGCAGCTACTTCAGTGGATACCACCACCACGTTCTCGATATTTGTTGATTAGCAGTCGCTGGGGTTTCGCGATGGAAATGGTTACTAACTGTGGTATTCGGCTGTTTATCAGCAAGCCCCCTATCGTGAAATGTCCAACTTGGGAAAACACACGTACTCCATTGAGACTGAGCTCCTATTGACACCTTTTAAATTAATCAACTTATCGTCGAATTGCTCAATTCAGAACAGGTTTAACAATAATAATAAAAACTTTTTTACCAAAAGAGTCTGGGAATAAGGAGAAGTTTTCATTATATGGTCCTATCTAGCAAGTTATTTCTTTCTCTATCTTGCGTGCAATAGTAATGCAAATCAATACATGTGTTATGAGATAGAACTACACGATTCACCAATTTACTTAAAATTTCAAAGATTCTTCCAAGATCGCCGCTAGACCTTCACGCAGTCTTCCATCGTCCATGGAATGAACCTCAGGAGCTAGGTTCAGCACTCTGCGTTGAGGCACTGCACCTTCGACAAGACTAGGAATATCACTCGCTTCAAACCCAAGATCTTGAATTCCCTGAGGTTGATCGCCCAGTTTATTGTACAAAAAGTCCTTTAGGGCTTCACTGAGAATCTCGCCAGCTGACTCAGCCTTAGCATTTGAGATGTCAGCACCAAAAATGGCGGCAGCTTGTAAGTGACGTTCAGGATTGGATGCACCAGTAAATCTAAATACTGCCGGGGAAGTAACAGCTACAGAAACTCCGTGGGGTACAATGGGGTAGTCAAGAACGTACCCAGGATGCTTATAACCCTTATTTTGGCTGGACAAAGGATAAGACAGACCATGGCATAGATGGACTCCAGCATTACCAAATCCAACGCCAGCCAAAGTAGCAGCCAAAAGCATATTCTCTTGAGCTTCATAGTCATCAGGGTTGTGATATGCTCGGGGTAGGTACTTGGCAGTCATTCGCAACGCTTCAAGAGAGAAAATATCAGAGATGGGATTAGCTCCTTGGTATGCGGGACGGAGAAGAGGATTAGTGGGACGAGGGAAACGCTCGTTGTATGGAATGGCAGTATAAGACTCAAGAGAGTGGCAAAGCACATCTAGACCAGAACTGGCCTTCACAGCGGCAGGCATAGATTGGGTGTTGAGCGGATCAACAATTCCTAAAAGAGGTTTAAGCGCGCGATGGGCGATACCAGTCTTGGACTTTTTGCTTGTAAGATCAAAAATAGCTGTACCAGTGGTCTCCGAGCCAGTACCAGCGGTGGTGGGCACAGCAATGAGAGGGAAGATCTTCTTGTCGACAGGTTTGCCTTTTCCTAGAGGAGCGTTAACAAAGTCCATCATGTCTGCCTCGGGGTAAGCATGAAGAAGGTTGGCAATTTTAGCTGTGTCAATAACTGAACCACCGCCAACTGCTAGATATGCTTGTGGCTGTTTCTCTCTGGCCCATTTAATGGCATCCAGAACTGCATAGTCCTTGGGCTCTACCTTGACGTTTGAGTAAATGTCGTATTTGATTCCTTGTGATTCAAGGGCTTCAATGGCAACCTTAACAGGACTCATATTGATCAAGTTGCTATCTGTGAATAGGGCGACTCGTTCAATGCCCAGGTTTTTAAAATCCATGCCGACTTCTTTAGTTACTCCTGGTCCATAGCGAATATTACTGGCAGCCATTTCAAACGCGTACTCCTTTTCAACGGGCTCACTGCGGCCCACGCTCATTGGTCGATTACGAAGGGTTTTGGCATCGAGTAGAGACCTAATAGGAGCGGCCATTGAAGACGTACAGACATGACAAGGGCAGGCTGAAGGATGGGACTGGATGTGACGGAGCATGCTAACCGCCCTTTGCTTCATGTTTTGACCGACTCGAATAGATGCAGACATGGTTGTTGGAGTTTGTTATGTTTGAGGAATAGTTGAAAAGTTTGATTTTAAATGAATAGATGAAGAATTGCTCAACACAAAGTAGAAGAGAAAAAACTTGGTGGTTAAGGAGTATTTATAACAAGTGAACAATAAAAAAAAAAACGGGTTCGCATTGAAAAGCCTTTTTGAAATCAAGTTCACAGTCCTTTTACTTTCCAGACGGAGACGAAATATTTCGACCCCGGGATCCCCACTACTTTTTGCGGGGAGGTCACGTGGTGGTGTAAAATGGGGGCCGCGGCTGAGTAGCGGCGGCACTTGAAATAAGCGCGACGGGATGAATCATTAACAGAAATCATTCAATTCGAAGCAAAATGATGTAGAAGCATTGATATGGCTGACGGTGTGGAATTGGCGTTAGTATGAAATTCCATTTTTCGTTTTGTAGTTCATGATTCATCAACGGGTTCAGTGTCCCAGGTATAGAATAGGCTTTTTGAAATTCGTGGAGGCTGTTGATGGTGCCGTCAGTGCCGAAATGCTCACACAATTGGATTTTTGGGTTTTGGCAGTGGGAAATTCTCAACGGCAATTTATTTGTCAGTCAAAACTGTGAACCCACGTAACGCTGAATTCTAACGTGGGGGGTCAATTTTTTTGTATTGATCATCCACGGAGCCTGTTTGATCACAACACTAAGCAAAATTTGGTGATTAGTTGTAAAGAGCACTAACAAGCAAAATAGAAGTAGCAATTGGTTGTTTCAGTTTATATAAAACTTACTGAAACTTGTAGAAATCCCGTTCTTTTTATATTTTTGGACAATAAACGGATTCATCACCACAAAGGTGCCTAACAAACCCTGCATTGCAAAGTAATAGAGGCAACTAAGAAAGTCAACGATAGTTGGAGATGGAAGTATAACAAATTTAAGATTTATCAAAAATCGCACACAATTAGCAAAGACGAATTGTGTTTATGGCCTGCTTGAGCACTCGCTGCACACGAAAGCAAAACTTCCCGTTGGTGCTTTATGTCTAACTATGTTTGAATATACTAGTGCCCTAGTATGCTTGAAGTATGATAGTTAGCGTTGGGAAATCTCAGTACCACAAAACCAACCACCAGTTACCTAATCCAGCCATTGTTCCAGTACAGTTGAGTATCGTCTTCCGCTTTGCTTTCCGTCTATTCCAAGACCTGAGTTGTATAGCACCCGAATGTGTACGAAACAATTACATGTATGCCATGGTAATGAATACCAATACTAGGTTTCAAAGTTTAGTCAAAACAGCAAAATTCCAGCCATTTCGATAATAAAAAACCTCATTCTTACTTTGACCTTGTCTTCAATATAAGGTTATAAGTGTGGACGTCATTGTGAAGATTTGAGTTCTGTCTCCCAGTGGTTGACCATTGTCCATGGATCTTTGAACATTGACCATCGACACCAAATGATATACAAGATAAATTTGGCTTGGTGTTGTGTTTAAACTGACGTCTTGCAGTCTGGAAAAATGCAGCTAGATTGATGTTCGTCAGTAATTCAACCAGTGGTGTTATTTTTCAAGCAAAGGCAAGAACAATTGTGCAATTGTTGTGCAATCCAACTTCACCTCCGAGTTGAGTCTAGCTTTTGTGCCATGGTCTCTTTACTCAACGCATTGATTGACTGGTGATACTCTAAAGTGAGCTAAGAACAGCATGTATTTATTGGTACTTTTGTATTTGGTGGTACTTTTTGTATCTGACTGTAATTGCTTACAGTTGCTATAGATGGTATTCAAGAACCCAAGAGATGTGGAAATCAGACGTTGTTATATGAAGAAGAAATTGGTTCGTTCTAAATAAAAGGCATCAGTGGTTTGTAAACAATTAATAGAAACATGAACCAAGTATATACGTAAAAGCAAGGTCTCAGTTAATGATAAATCAATGTTGATAATGATAATACTCATGATGAAGATGGCCAGTTTAGGCTGAAGGCAGGAATCCTCAATGGACTGGGGTAGTTTGCTATTCCAAGGCTATTACATGGGGCTACCACTACAAGGTCTAAGAGAAGTCTTAGTAGTGTCCTAGTGGAAGTTTTAGTGAAAGTTTTAGGGGAAGGTTCCCCCAGTGAAAAGGCTTTGTGTTCATGTCATGCTATGCCATGCCAAGCGGCCATCAGGTCGTCCGTCGTTAAACGGTTGCTCGCTACCAAAAGGTTTTTCGATAATTGTCTTTACCAATTGATGAACCTTTAATAATATTTAATAATACGACAACCAGTAAATCGATCAAATGTATCAGTGAAGAAGAAATAAATTCATCTTTTGCCTTTTCCCAACTGCTGGTGATTATTTTCCAAGTTGGTTTATTTTTAGCTATATAGTACTAGTAGTAGTTACTTTTTTTTTGTAATTTTTTAAAGTTTTTGTTTTTTAATCTTTTCTTTTGAGATCTAGTCTGATTTAGGGAATACTATGCAATCATGTGCATAGTTAAGCATTAGACCATTATAAAGTAGAACAGAGCAAAGAGAGCAAAACAAGTAAAATAAACAAGACAATGAACGCAACAAGTGGAAGAGAAGAAGAGAATAAAGAATTATGACAATGGCAATGATGACGATGCCGATGATGATGACGACGATGAGTAGATCTAAATCATAGTGAGGAACTGTAATTAATTTTAATGAGAAAAGATAAAGTAGTTTTTTAAACATCATCTTTGTTTTGTTAATTTATTTAGTTTTTGTGTTTTTTTTGTTGTTCTGTTTTCAAAGAAAACAACACTATGAATGTTACAGTTACAATACGTTTGTCTCTTGTATTATTATCAACACTACAGCCAGCAGTAGCAGTAATATTTTAAATTATTTTTGTTATTTATCTGCACTGCTTAATGTTCCTTTAAATAGATGAATCCATCAAAGTGTCTAAGACTCACTGTTATCGGCTTTTATGCTGTCTTTTGTACGCGACTATTTATTACTCTTACCACCACCACCACCACCAGATTGCAGGTACCGTGAGTAGGATGTACCCCTAGCACATGGGCGCTTACCAGTAGTAGCCTACTGCCTTTCATTAGTTACAGTAGTACTTGCGTGAAAAGCAGGACAGCCAAACAAAGTAAATAAAATAAATCAATAAAATAGAAAGCTATGGAAAAATAAAAAATAAAAATAAAATAAGAGCAAAGGAATTACAAAAATTAAAGAAATTACGTGATGCTTTGGATATTCAATAATACATGGACTTGATAATACACACCTACACACTTTTTACCTTTCTTAAATTTTCTTTGTGATATTCATTGGATGCCCAAAACCAAAAACCAATTAGTAATAACATTAACACTTTGGACTTGATCTTTTAGTCTTTGGCATTATTATTATTATTGTTGTTCTTAGACTTTTTCACAAGAAATACATGATGAACTATTTTATTTTGCATATATCTAGACCTTACAGACTACTACGCTTTTGCCGCTACTAAGAGTTGAAATCTTTGTATTTTAATTACAAACAAGTTGAATTAGGAATCATACCTTTACTTACCTATATACACTTTTTAATTTATTTAATCATATAAGTATAATAGCATATACTTATCAAATTCAATAAATATTCATCCTAAATATAAAAATAATTCAATCTGGCCTTGTACATTTCAAATATATACAAATATATCTTTCTATATACTCTTGGACCTCTCGTTATTCTCATACTGACTCTCGTCATATTGTTGAATTAACTTGTTGATATAATATCTACTTTATGGATAATACTATATCCATGTTGATGCACGAATCTGTGCGTGCCAATTTTAATTGTAATTCTTGAGGCTCACATACTAAAGGTACTCTCTGAGGACTAATATCGTTTGAGTTTTTAGACTTCTCACCTTCCACACGAAAAAAAAAAAATTTCGATTCGATGAGTTATTAACCTTGAATCATGTTTTATATGGAATTTTAACTCATTCGGCTGTATTGTCGCTTGTATATACAAATTTTATATTTATTTATCGCATAGTACAATATTATCATGCCATGTAATTATCTTGTTTAATTCAGTCTCTTCCTTCTCTTTAAACGTTAACTACTTCAAGGCATGGAATATCCTAGAATATAATGGAAAAATATTATAAAACCTCAACTCGATATTCTTCTTCTTGCCATGTTGATAAGTATAAAAATAGATATACAAATAAAAAAATATGCTTTTTATTCAATATTACACAAAAGAGGTTTATATCTCAGTATAAAAAAATATGCCACTATAATATTGTAATAATATTCATGGTCAGAGAGAATATCCTACATTTACTCAAGAATATAGGACATATCAAATAAATAAATTTTGTTTAAAGAAGCAAAAAGTTTAAAAAAAAATAATAAAAATAAATAAAAACAAGGATGACGATAATAATAATAATAATAGCAGTAAAGCTGTGCGTTTTGTAACTCACACAGATTTTACATCAGCAAGTAGCCAGCCACAGCAGCAGCGAATGCACCAAGAATGTTGGCCTGGTTCATAGACTGGCCGTTAACTTGGGCAACAGAGGTGGTATGGGTAGAAACAGGAACAACAGTAGCAGGGGAAGTCTGCAAAGTAGTGATGGCCTTCGTAGTGGAGGCAACCACAACTGGAGTACTTGAAGTAACGTGTACCACAACTGGGGTGCTGGAAGTGACGTGTTCCACAGTTGAAACAGTAACTTCAGGAACTGGAGTGGGGGTGACAGTCTCAACAGAAACAGTAGTTGAGTGAGGCTTGGTCACAGTCACAGTAGTTCCAGAAGAAACTGTAGGATAGGTGGTGTAGTAAGTCTTGGTGACGGGCTGTGTGACGACAGGAGGAGTGTACACAACAGAAGGAGTGACAACCTCAGTCTCGACATATGTAGAGCAAGGCTCGGTGACAGTCACAGTGGTACCAGCGGTGACGGTGGCATATGTGGTGTAAGAAGTCTTGGTGACAGGTGTGGTGACGGGCACAACAGTAAGAGGAGTGTACACTGTAGTAGGAGTAACAACCTCAGTCTCGACATAAGTAGAGCAGGGCTCAGTCACAGTCACGGTGGTACCAGCAGTAACGGTAGCGTATGTGGTGTAAGAAGTCTTAGTAACTGGCTTGGTAACAGGAGGAAGGGTGTAAATAACTGTAGTGGGGGTGGAAACCTCAGTTGTAACATAAGTAGAGCAGGGCTCGGTCACAGTGACAGTGGTACCTGCTGTAACGGTAGTATATGTAGTGTAAGAAGTCTTAGTGACTGGCTTAGTGACGACAGGAGCTGTCACAACAGGAGTAGTGACTGTGTAACCAGGAACAGTGCAGGTAAAGAGAGTAGTCTTAGCAGTGACGGTGGGAGGAATGATGGTAGAGCAGGGTTCAGTAACTGTGATGGTCTTTCCGACAGTAACAGTCTCATATGTAGTGTATTCATAAGAAGCGCTCTTACCATCGTAGACGACAGGGCAGGTTGTGACAAAGACAGTGACAACAGGGTTAGAACAGTGAGGGCTCTTTGTGCAGTAAGTAACAGTGGTAGTGATGAGTTCGGTCTTGGTAACATCTGCAGTGATAGTGTGGCCAGGGGCATTAGAAGTGACAGTACTGTTATAACCAGCGAAGCCAGCAGAGGCAACACCAGCAAAGATAGCCGAGACGGCAAGAGTCTTAAAGCTCAACACCATTATATATTCTTGTAGTAGTATGAGTAGTAGTGGTAGTGATTGAGATTAGGTATTAACGAAGGGTATTAAGCGAAGGAAGTAAGCGAGCGAGTCGGGAAATATAGAAATGTTTGGATAAAAGAAGAATAGAGAATAGAAAAGTTTAAGAAGATGAGGGAATGGGCTGGATATTTATAATTGAAAAAAAGAAGGTGAAACTCAGTCAATGATGACAGAGACGACTGAAAAAATAACCATCCGTCATACCAATTGGAATTGCGCTTGAATACAGAAATTGAATTCAAAGGGATGTGGGATACAAAAAAAATAAACGAAAAAAATAAAACGAGAGGCAAGATGGAAAAATGTCTGACAAAAAAAAGAAAAGAAAGTATACGAACTCTGTTGAAAAAGTAAAAAAGTTCTCTTGTTTTTGTGATATCGACCAAACAACTGGCGTGCATAAAATGATGCAAAAGGCTGCTTAGCATGCGAGAAAAAGGACGGCGGTCAACTAGTGTAACGAGAGTAGTATCCAGTTCAAAGCTAGTAATTAAGGTACTAGCTGCTGGTGGGTGGTTGGTAGTTTGCTGGTAAGGCACTGTAGCAGACTTGTATCATGCCAGCCAACGCGTTGAAGAAGAAAAAAAAACGTCCAATGGTGAGATGATGTATTTGACTGCCAAGGGAGTGGTCTTTTTTAATGAGTCTGACAACACCCGAGCAAAGAACGGGGTGGAATAAATTATCGTTGGACCTATATTCTGGCTTAGCTAGAGAGATATGTTTATATGGTTCAATTAATTTGGACAAATCAGCAGCTAGTATCCTAAAAAGAAAAGAGAGCAAAATATTAAATCGTATTTCAGAATAATAATGGTAATAACAAAATAAAATCAAATGAGTGGAATATATTCAAGTAGAATAAAGCACAACACAATAAAAAACAATGATAAAAGAGGTACAGGGAAACACATGTGCTGTAGTGCATAGACCAGTTAATGGTACGATCTTTGGCATACGAAAGTGGACCAGCGGAGTTTCTCCCCTTGATTTGATTTGATTTGATTTTGCTTAAACATAATTTGTTTTTATTTGGGGAAAAATTGTATGTGTAATGATGACAAGAAAAGAAATGTCTAAGATGAGCCGCGATTCTTTTTTGAGATCCTTCCACCATAGATCTCTACAACACGCGCAGGTCATAGCTGAATGTTTTTTACTGCCCAGAGCTGGCTGGTTAGTTGGTGTTTTTTATTTATTTTTTTTTTTAACTTGACACTTTTCGATAGTTAATTGTTAACCAAATTCATTAATTTGTTCATCTTGTGATGTTTGGTACGAATAAATAGGCACAAATGTTTGAAAATAAAAAATGGAGTAGAAAAGAAGTTGGCGAGGTTGAGTAAGGCAGGGAATGTTGGCTGGGTTGAGCAACGGCTATTTTGAGCCAAGTCAAGGAAAGTTTACTGTGCATTTTAGCAGCCATTGGACTTTAAATTTTTTGTTTACTTCGTGTTGGGTATATACAAGAATAAACAGGAATGAGAGTACGTGTATTTTGTATTATGGCAATCTTGTACTTCAGTACTTTGGGACCCCGGTACTTGGTACTTTTGATATTTATAAATATTGAATAACTCTCCATTTCTTATACAAATGATCAAGTACTACATCCTCCACCCACCACTTCTTTCTCTCATTCCCTCCTCTCCTACATCTCCCTACCTTTCTGTAATCTTTCTTCTTTTTCTTGCCCCCTCGCACCCTTTTTTTTTCTTCCTTTTCCTTGTCCTTTTCCTTTTCCGCTTCCTCTCTGACAGTTTACTGTTTCTTCAAGACAAGCAGTAAGCAGCATCAAGCAGCAACAGGGCAGCAGTGCCAGACTACTGAGAATTCATTAATGTCATTGGGTAGCTGAAAATCTTGGTAAACCTAATGCGCATACTGTTTACTTTTTTCTCTTTTTAAATTGGGGTTTGGGTCAAACTGCTGTATGCACCTCCCGTTGTATTTATTTTATTTTTATACATAATTTTAGATGCTCTATGATGTGCTCTATTCTTCACCTTGCATCTTTTTTTAGCTTTTATCTTTTCTTTTTCTTCTTTTTTTTTTTTTTTCTTTTCTATTCACACAACTCTCAAGTCTTTTATTAGAATTTTTTTATCCACATATATTCATATATTTTTTTGAGTCTTTTTCTTTTTCACCTTCTTCATTTTCTTCGTCAGACGGTGTTATATCTCACAAAGGTATAGCAAAAAATGTACAGCTCTGTAGTGTACTGGAAATCCCTATGATATAAAGCCATGTAAACAAGTACTGCTATATATAAAGCATTACAAAAGGAATCACAGCATTGTAGCTCCAAGGTAATTCCTGGTATCAATTTAAGGTATAAATTTATTTATATATTCATTTATTTATTATTCCAGTGGTGGTGGTTAACTATCCTCCTTATAGTTTTATGGTAATTAATTAATTACTGGCGTGGTCGTTGTTGTCGTCGTCTCAAAGTTCTTTGAAATTCTAATTTCCAACTCAATTTTCAATTCAATTTTCAATTGAATTTTTTGGATATCTTGTCATTACATATAATCCTATAATAATTCGCGACGTCTTGAGTGTTATATTATTATTACAGTCTAACAGTGTGAAATTTAATTCCCGTGCTCTGTTGTTGCTATCTTTGTCTTTACATATATACAGTACTATGATCAGATGAGGAGAGACGGACAGTTGTATTCTTCCCTCTTCCCCCATGTCGTTTTTCCTCTGGTTAGTTTTTCCTGTTCATTATCGTAAGCACCAAGTAGATGTGAATAATATTATGTTAATGTATATTATGGCATAGCTCAGATTATAATCATCGTAAATATCCTGTTTTCAATTCCAACTTCCTTCTCTCCCCCTTAACTCCAACCAACAACTCATGGATTGGCATTAGTAATTATAAAACCAACCATTTCTTCTCCAGCCGCTACCATTAATATTTCCGTCGTCGTTGTTGTCGCTTCTTTTGCTGTTGTATCTGTTGCTGCTGGCTGCTACTTGGCTACTGCCTTCCGATGTATTTCCAATACCTTAATCTTGTTGATTTTGCCTTGATTTTCGTTTTTGGTTTCCCTTTTTTACTTGCTGCCTTGAGTTGAATTTCTTTTTTGCTTCAATGTTAAAAAAGTAATATAAAAATATAAAATAATAGAAAATTAAAAAATTAAAAAATTAAAATAAAAAAATTACTTGGATGGTAGTTGGAAAAAAAAATGACCACAAATCAATGTTACGTCCAGTTGCTTCCATAGCCGACGTAATTTTTTTTATTTTCGTTATTAATTTATTGATTTATTTTTTTTTTTATTATTATTATTATGTACTTGTTTATTTTACTCTTTCTCCGCCCTGCGGCCGTTTTGATACTCTTCATCATTGTTGATGACGCCTTTTGAATAAAAAACAAAAATTGGTTTTGTTTTGTTATTCTGAGGAGACTTTGATGGAGTTTCGCTGGGCTGTGTGGGACTAATGGAATTGTAATGTAAGCTTGTAAAAACCTAAAACTAAAACCTACAACCTAAACCCAATCCACCATCAGTCCCTTTTTTTTTCCATCATCGTTAATATGGGCCATGAAAAAACGAATGAATGGAGAAAAAAAATATTTATATTGCCAAATCAACTGCCGTCTTAGGTCTCAGAAGAGTAGCAAAAAATATATATACTTGATTTTCTTTGATATTTTTTTTAAACATATATTAATTAAATGTATGAGGTTTAAATGTATTAGACCTACAGGATTCACTCGTTCATTTTATTTTATTTTATATATTTTATATTTTACCATCATATTAATATATTGATCTCTCATTTGCTTCATTAATCAATACAATAAATTGCTTTGCCACTTGCTTCAATTCCACTAGTTTTATTATGTTGTTTCTGTAAATTTGCTATTATTGTTATCGCAATTCTTCCAGAGTTTTCGTTCAATCACCATTCTACGCTTTCAGATTTTGAGAACAGAAAACAAAACAGAGATGAAGCTTAAGAATAAGACAAAAAGCAGCCCAATTGAATTGATACAAAACCAAACCACGGAGAAGAATAAACAAACAAATATTTTGAGACATTCCTGTTCGCTATAACTGAGAAGAAGGAATAAACTCAACATCCAAGTAAAATAAGCGAAATTTGAATGCAATTAATGATAAATAAATATATATAAAAAAGGTTGAAAAGACGCTTTCTGAAAATAAAAAAATAAATTGTTTTAGTTATTCTCTTAAGTTTTATTCTCTAATTTACTCTCTCTTGTTCAAACTCAACATCTTCAAAAGAGGATGAAATATGGTTGTTCTCGTACAGACGTTATTAAATAATATTTACAGATGTTCTACTTTATAGTAGAAATATATGTTCAGAGTATGGGACGGTTGCTCGTATATATCATTGTAGATTGAAATGTTATGTCTCAATGTTATGGGAAAGTGCATCATGCCTTAATTCACCAATCTTGCCAACTATTCGCCCAATTCTCGTTCATCTAATCAAATTGAGTGCTCTGCTAGATATTTTAACGATTGCAGGGAGAATCTTCTTATAACGATTCACTTGGGTCGTTTAATTACTACTTCTTTCATTGATCTTTCCATTCCTGAATCCCAGGTTTTCCACGTTTCCATTAACACATTACCTTGAACTATCGTCAGTATGTAAATGTGAAAAGCAGCATGTTAGCTAAATAATATACATTAACAGAATGCCACAAATCCATGTATATATGATAATACATTTCTACTATCGTAGTATGTTCGCCATATAATTAATATCAAATATTTTGTTATAACAGCAATATGTGAAATACCCTCATTCATTGATAACAAAGTGAAATCTTGATGGAGGTTTTTAGTCTTTTTGTTTTTGTTTTCTTATTTTTGTGACGCACTTCCATCTTATCCTGCGGCGTTTATCCCCATACAAAATCACATGGAACAAGCTCCATCGAGAGAAAAAATAAAATACAATAAAATAAATTTTATATTTCAGTATCTGAGACCATAACCATAATGGTAATAGAATAATTGGTAAATACTACAATCTAGGAAACTCAACAAGTTATACAAAAGATCCATTCGCGAAAAAAATAAAATAAATCACAAAGTTTATTCAGAGTTATGGGTATCTAATATTTGTATATCCAAGGTAAAGAACTTGCTTTGTCGTCATACCTGGTTGTATACAAAAAGTACGGCACGACCAGTAACAGTCGTAGAAGGGCATTGTAGGTTTTTGAAAAACCTCTGTCAAATTTTGGTACTTGTGCCCCATTTACAACCCGCTGGATTTGTTTCTCCTGCTGTGGTGTCACTCCTGTTGTCCCTCCTGTTGTCCCTCCTGTTGTCCCTCCTGTTGTCCCTCCTGTGGTCCCTCCTGTGGTCACTCTTGCTCAATGCGTGAATCAAAGTGTGGTCTTCTATTGTTTACTCACCTGGTGGCCTTCTTTTGGCCTTCTTTTGGCCTTCTGTTTACCTTTTTGTTTACCTTGGTTATGCAAGGATACAAGTATTATAGTATATATAATATATATAATGCTGTATATTTTATTATTCATTAGGTTCGTAACTTCCATTACTACGACAATCTAAGCCTTTTCGTACTTATATTTACTCATGCAATTCTCAGACAAAATAGTCTCCACATGGTATTATTTCCCAAATATCAAGTTGTTGTTGTTTTTCCTTGCCTTACTTACCTTGTTACTATGAAGTTTGGAAAGAGTAGCACATTAATAAAACAAAACGACAGCAGCAAGAAAAAGTTGTAGTAGTGGTATTGTATATGTCAAACGAAACGAACGTTTTATACATGATGTGCTTTGTTTCTAGACAGAAAAATTGAAGGTTGAACCAGGTAATAAACAGTAAAGATTTTTGTGGTTGTAGGGGTAGTATTATTTTATATTATTATTAATTTTTTTTTTTTTTTTTTTTCTTTTTTCATTATATTTTTTTATGGCACTATCATTCATTCTCCATAATTAATTTGTAATTTGGGAAAATAATTTATGTATATAATCCCTGCTGTTCCATCTCTAATGGTGGTTCAAATAGTGAATTTGATCCTGCAGTAGGTCGTTTTTACACGTGACACAAAAGAGTTAATAATCGATTATAAATGTTATGATTATACAATGATTACCAAATAAAACGTTTTATTATATAATCATGACAAATAATCTTTTATTTCTGACAAACAATATGTCATCAGTAACTAATCATTAGTCATCAATGTAATGCCCAACGAAGCAACTTTTTTATTATTTT
This sequence comes from Geotrichum klebahnii, assembly GCA_030570935.1. NCBI lineage: Eukaryota > Fungi > Ascomycota > Dipodascomycetes > Dipodascales > Dipodascaceae > Geotrichum > Geotrichum klebahnii. The sequence continues at coordinate 33,945 of JAJLWW010000078.1, forward strand.
TTATTTCAGTGTCCTTTTCGCTCTTCCTTCTCTTTTCTCTCCCAATTCAAACTCCATCGATCTCTCCCATCTTTTGATCGAGTTTTTCACTCTTCTTCATCTCTTCCCTCTTTCCCTTCTCTCTTCCTTCCCTCTTTTTTTTTTCTTCTTTCCCTTCTTCCCCATCATTCCATCATCCTTCTCCATCTTTTACATTTTGTACTTTTGTCCCATTCTATTCCCTTTCGATACACTTAAGTTGATAGATCCAAGCGTAAGTTTTCACCATCCTCCTTTGATTTCTTCACACGTGTTCAACACGAATGCATCTTGCCAACTTTTTATTTCTGAAAAATCATCCAAAATATTACTCCAACCATGAAATTTCTCTTTTATTCTTTCTCAATCAACATCAATTTGTTCTTCTATTGTTATTAACTGGCTTAGAATTATGTCTATCGAAGAGAATAACACAGAGTCTCTCGCTCAAGCCCTTATGGCTAAGCATGGAGTGTCAGAGACTACTGACAGCTTACCGGAACCTACACCTGAAGCCGTCTCTGAAATTGCTGATGAGGTAGTTCCTGAACCACTTGCATCTGATGAAAACAATGCTCCATCAACTTCTGCCGCTGCTGCTGGCGCACCCTCTACCAATGGCACTAGCTCGAAGAAATCATTTGACATTTCATCATATGACGCATTCCCAACACTTGGCGGCACTCAAAAGGCTTCTACTGCCTCTGTCGCTGGAAAGAGTGCTTGGGGCCCTAATGCCACCGTTGTTAAGCCTGCCACCAAGGTTTTGGCTTCTCGCCCGGCAAATAAGGCTACTTCCAAGTCTACAATCACAGACTCTTTTTCACTGAGACTCGATCAACGTAACGCTCATGCAAAGGTCATCCCCCCAGAAATCCTTAGCCGTGTCCAGCTAAATCACTCAGTCAGCATTGATTGCTCCACCTCAAAGAGCTCTAGAAGCTCACACTTTATCATCAAGGGTAAGCCCGAAAATGTTCACAAAGCACGCCGTGAGTTGCTGCGAGATCTGTCTATTCGTGTTTCCGAGACTATTCAGGTCCCTGCTTCTGTCAGAGCTATCATTATTGGTCCCAAGGGTGCCAACCTTAAACCCATTACTGAGCGCAGTGGAACTCAGATTCAAATCACAAAAAAAGAAGATACTCCAACTCAAACCGTTGACGACGACGATGAGGTGGTAGTTGACATTAAGATTGATGGTGATCCTGAAGGTGTTGAGATTGCCAAGAAGGATATTTTGGCCATTGTTTCTTCCCGTGTCAGAACAGCAAACATGAAGATTCAGGGTCTTCCCTCTAAACTCTACCCTGCTCTTGCTGGCATTAACAATGTTCAAGCCAACAAACTTGAAGCTGAACACAACGTCAAGATCACTATTCCTGACTACTTTTACCTTGTTGCTAATAAAATCGAAGCTCCGATTACCATTTCTGGTGAGCGTAATGCTGTGATTGAAACAAAGGCCACTTTAGAAAATTTGGCACAGACCATTTCCAGTTCCTACACTACCCTTATTAAAAGCGTTCCTCGCACCTCCCAGCTCTTCATGGATCCCTCAGACATCTTTAATAGCACTGGTGTTGTTATCTCTCCCGTCCCATCGTCCCCTAATGAACTCGAGCTTTTCGGCCCCCGCCAGCAATTAGATGCTGCCAACACTTTTATTTCTGATCTTGCCAAGAACCTTCTTGCTGCTACTCTGAACATCTCCAAGGCTCACAGCAACAATGTGGCTCACAGCAAAGCCCTTGCTGTATTTTTCAGACGTTCTGGAAAACTTGATCCTATTGAGAAGGCTGAGTCTGTTATCATCTCCATTCCTAGCAGCGAGTTGTTAGCTAGCCCTACTCTTGATAGCGTTGTCATTGACATTGTTGGTAAAGATACTGATAGCATAACTCGTGCCAGAAAGTCTGTTATTGGTCTTGTTAATGAGTACAGTCCTGAACGCATTCTCATTGCTAGTGATATTGATCCATTCTTCCACAAATACCTCAGTTCAAAGAGCAAGTTGGCATCTACTATCAAGAGTCAGTACTTTGCTGACATTTATGCTCCTGAAGACACCACTGTTTCCCAAGATATTCTTTTTGTTTACGAAGGTAATCCAAGACAGGAAGATGACGATTTTGCCCCTGGTGCTTCTGAGATCAAGACTAAATTAGCTGAGGCTAACAATGCTCTTAATGAAATCCGCACAAACCAAAAGGATATCATTTCTCAAGTTGTTGAAATTCCTGTTGAAAGCCACAAGTTCATTCTTGGCCCTAACGGTACTACTCTTAATGCCATTCTCAAGGGTGGTGAAGGCGATTCTTTTGTAACTGTTCAGCTCGGTAACGAGTCTGCTCCTGCTGATTCTTCTGTTGAGCTCACCCCCAACAGCATCTATGTTCGTGGTTTGTCTGCTGAGGTTAAGCGTGTTATCAAGGAATTCGATCAAGTTATTGAGGAAGCCCGTAACTACGAGGTTCTTAGCAAATATACCACCGAGTTCCAATTCCCTGCTGAGCACGTCAACAAACTCATTGGTAAGGGTGGTGCCAACCTCACCAAGATCCGTGAAGAATTTGGCGTCAAGATCGATGTCGACGAGGCCGGTAATGGTGTTGTAAAGGGTATCAAGAAGAACGCAGATGAGGCCAAGACTAGAATTCTTAATCTAGGACGCCGTTTGGCTGACGAAGTTAACATGCGTCTCAGTGTTCCTAACGAGTTCCATGCCACCCTTATTGGTACTGGTGGTAAGTTTGTCAAGAGACTGGAAGAGAAGTATGATGTTCGCATCAAGTTCCCCAGATCCAACAGTGAATCTGAAGATGGCAATAAAGACAGACCTGGTAAAGATGAGGTTCTTATCCGTGGACCTTCTCGTGGTGCCACTAAGGCCAAGGAGGAGCTTCTTGAGCTTCTTCAATATGAAGTGGAGCATAACCACACTCAGACTGTTAATGTCCCTGCTAAATCTCTTTCAAGAATTATTGGCCGACAGGGAGAATTCATTAATGACATCAAAGACACAACTAACACCAGAATTGATGTTGGCCACCAAGCTGGTGCTGAGGATGGAACCCTCCCTATTCCTATTGTTGTTACTGGTACCAAGACTGGTGTCAAGTCTGCCATTGAGCGCATCCAGGAAATTGTTAAGGAGATTGAGGATACCGTTACTGAGGAGATTAATGTTGACCCCAAGTACCACCGAATTTTGATTGGATCCAATGGTTCTGCCATGCGTGATATTATTGCGCAAGCTGGCGAGACCTTCAACCCTAGACTCATCCAGATTCCTCATGCTGGTAGCAATGATAGTACTATCAAGATCTTTGGTAAGAAGAAGGTTGTTGCTAAGATTATCAAGATTATCCAGGATATTGTTCATGAGCGTGAATCTCAGGTAGAGATCAATGTCCCTGTTGCCCCTGAACGTCATGGAGCCATCATTGGACCCGGTGGTGCTATTAAGAAGGATATTGAGACCAGCTGTGGCGTCAGCATCTTTGTTCCCAAGCAAGGAAGCAAGACCGCTGATGGTGAGGTTGATGCCAACATTCGTGTTGTTGGAAAGCAAGAGAATGTTGAAAAGGCCAAGGCCAAGATTGAGAAGCTCACCGCTGAAGAGTTTAAGGTTTCTCTCGATATTCCCAAGCAGTACCATGCATTGATTTCTGATCACGGACTGTTTATCCGCAAGCTCCGTACTTCCTACAACGTCCGTGTTGATCATGGCCGTGTCAACTTCCCCAAGGATCAGGCTATCAAGGTTCCTGCTGAAGCTATTGGTGAGGCTCTCATCACTGACGAGAACCCTGAATCCTTGTCTAAGTGGACTGTAATCAAGGATGAATCTCTTGCTAACTCCGATGATACTGAGACTATCCCCTGGAGACTAAAGGGCAGCGATGCTGACTGCCAAAAGGCTAAGGAAGCCATTGAGAAATGCTTAAGCAATGTTAAGCTATACGATAGCACTGGCTTCCTATGGCTCGCTGATCCCACTCGTTACCGTATGGTTATCGGACCTCAAGGTAGCCGCATCAACTCCATTAGAGCTAAATCTGGATGCACTATCTTTGTTCCCAAAGCTACTTCTAAGCGTGAAGAAAATGTCATTACTTTGAGAGGTAGTGAGGAACAACTTGAGAAGGCCAAGACCTTGATTTTGGAAAGCATTGCTCGTCGTTAGATAGATGTAATTTAGGATGGAGGAAACAAAAAAAAGTATTAAAAATTCTCTATATACAATGTACAGTATATATATAAAATAATGTTGATTCGTTTTGATTTTTTCTGAGTATGATTTGAAATTCAAGTATTAAAAACGTAAAACATAATAAGTAACCTCACTTCAGTATCATTGAAAATCAGAATAAGAGACAGTAGTTCTTTATTTAATTTAATCCGTGGTATTCATATTAACGGCCTTTCTTATTTGTATTAATGTTGAATTTATCTAGTCCTAGTGAATGCAATAGTTCATTGTCAAGTTTTTAAAAGTTCCAACACCAGGTGTTACCCTATTACAAAAAATCTTTTTTTTTTTTCATCCACTCTAGCCAACCATTTCACTTCCAAAGGCCTCAACACCGTGAAACCGAATACACGACAAACCAAAAGACCAATCTTAAAAAAATGGTGAAACAAAATTTTGTGGGCATGGTAATTTCACATGGCAAAATGAACAAGACTGTAAAAGTCCGAGTTCAGCGAATGAAGTTTAACAAACTCGTCAACAAGGATGTGGTTCGATTCACTGATTTTTTGGTACATGACGAAGCCAACAAATGCAAGGAAGGAGATGTGGTTCGAATCCAATACGTGCGACCTCTCTCTGCTCGTAAATCTTTTGCGGTTTCTGAAATCTTGATGAACAAGGGTTTGTCTTGGATCAAGTACCGTGAAGAAGCGCCAGCCAAGGTTGCTGCTGAAGAAATGCGAAAAATTTCCGAGTACAAAGAGGATAGAGCCCAGCGATTAGGCCAAGATGGTCATGAGAATGAAGCTCAACAGATGGATAACTTGAGAAAACTAAACATGCTCTCGATTCGAAACAACAGAAAGCCTAAAGACGAGGAATGGGTAACACAGACTATGCAAAAATACAACATCCCCAGCTGGCCTAATGAGCAGCGAATTTTTGACATGGAAATAGACCAAGTTCGCAAAGAACTCGAAGATCTGAGTGTTGAGATTAAAAACAGTAACTTCTCTTCTTATGCTGGCGACTTGCTTGAAAACTCACCTGAGAAGGCTAACCAGATTCTTCGTTCTTTGGGAAAGGCTGAGCCAGAGAAGTTGGCCAAGAATATCAAGAAGAATATTCTAATGAAACACTTTGTCAAGACTTTGTCGAGACCTGAGGACGCATCTCGGACAATGGCATAACTTCACCTCTCTGCTTTGTAAATATATCCTCATCTCTTTCTGTATTATTCTTTGTCACTATCCAACGATTTGTAAATAATTGAATCATTAGTTTTCTATATCAAGTCATGTAGGTCTGTTGTCAGTTTCTAGGTTTGAAACGTTGAAAATTGCTAGCCTGGAAACAAACAGCACACATAACTTTTTTATTATTTTTACTTTCTTTCCCACTCCAAGCCACGTTCAGGTTGGTAAAGCTCACATTCTTGTGTGTGAATAATAGTAATAGACCAAAATATACTGAGGACGAATAATAATACTTCTAGCACAATTTAGAATGTCCTCTAAAGAACTTCCTTCAGATTTACCAAAGTCATTGGACTTTGCAGACCTTCCTGAGTCTGTGCGCAACCCTGTTATTAATTCTGTCACTGAAGAGATTTATGACCCATGGCAGGGCAAGTCGCATACAGTAACACGCAGCAGTACATCAAGAACTCCAATTTCTCTGACAAGTCCTGGAGCACTAGCTGCTGCAGCAGCAGGTGTACCTGTATCATCAATGTCGCCAGATCCTTCAACAGACAAGAACCAAGATACAGATTCCTTAGGAGATTCAACAATATCAACAACACCTACCCCAGCACCCGCCAGTGGCGATGAAGAATCAATCTTAGCAGATGACTCGCTTTCTGCCCAGGAGAAAAGCAACAGACTTCAGAAAATTCTGTTTGCTTCGGCAAGTGATGGTGACACCAATTCGGTCCGGCAGATCCTTGGAGGCCCCGCAAAAGAATTTATAGACATTGACGCTAAGGATGATAGTGGCAGCACTGCACTAATTTATGCCAGTTGTTTTGGTAACGAAGATATAGTAGTTGAGTTATTGCGATATGGAGCGTCCGTTGATGAGCCTGATAGATGTGAGTTGCAGGCATTTACTTAAGATGAACCAGTTTTAACTAATATTTTTTGTGTTCTAGCTGAATGGACTTCGTTAATGTGGGCCATCAATAACCATCATGAGAGAATTGTCGAGCGCTTAATTGAGCATGGCGCATCTTTGACTCAGAAAACCTCGACGGGCCGATCTGCGATGGATTTCATAACACCTTATAGTGACATTTACAATTATGTCAAAGAGCATGGCCTTATTGCACCAACTGAGCCTGAAGACTTTTACGACGACGGACTCGCATCGAGCCGTGGGTTTGGTGGTGAGGAGCCGAACCAACTGATGATGGAAAGTGCATACAACTTGGAGTTGGACATGTCACATTTACGCGTAGAGGATGATGATATTCCTGGAATGGGAATTGGATCAGTGGGAAATGATAATGACGAGGATCAACAATTTTTGTGGGATAGGTGTTTACCAGACCAGATGTTTGTGTTTAACGAATCTGATATTCCCAAAATTTTAGATCTAGGCATTTCACAAATGAAACCCAAGCGAAGTCATGCACAAAAGCCAATTCCAGCAAATCTACTATTTTTGAGTGCTCGCTATGCCCATTATTATGGGAGTTCTGAAATCTTAGATAGTCTTTTGTTACCTGCGTTTCAACGGATTCGGACGGTCATTATGGGTAAACTAGAAGATATTGCTTTTCTTTCCTTTTGGCTTTCCAACTGCACTTTACTTCTTTACTACTTAAGGAAGGATACTGGATTGCTTCCAGCTTCTGTATTGTATCAAGAAAAGCTTGCTGAACTTATTACTGACATTACAGTATTAATATCGCAAGATGCTGAACGCCGACTGGAGCTGGTTCTGAATTCATCTATCTTAGACTATCAAACAATTCCAGGCTTGGATGAAATCCATTATCAAAGCGAATGGCGGATATTCCGGTCTTCTAAAAAGCCGAAGAGCCATAAAGAGGAGATGGAAGATATCTACCGACCGCCATCGCCCAAGAAGAAGATGCTTCCCTCACCACGAAATGTGACATCAATTTTGAGCTCAATTCTGTTTGTTACGGACCTTTATGAAGTCCATCCCATTATAGTACAGCAGCTCATGTCTCAAATCTTTTATTGGCTCGGCACAGTGCTATTTAATCGAATAATGGACAACCGCAAATACCTGGCTCGCAGCCGAGCCATGCAAATTCGACTGAATGTATCTGCTATTGAAGATTGGGCGAGGGCAAATAACCGGAAACCTGAAGATATTCAAGACGAGTTTCATTCTGGCGGGGGCCATAAATACCCTTCCATGACTGATCTTTGCCGGAAACAATTTGGCCCCTTGGTAGAGCTGTTACAATGGCTGCAATGCTTCACAGCTGTTGGCAATGATCTTGGAAATGTTGATGCCACACTACAACAACTAAGCACGCTTAATTCTTGCCAACTGCTACATGTGGCCAACAAGTATCGAGCAGAAGTGGGTGAAAAGGGATTTTCAAAAGAATATAAAGCATACTTGTCTCAACTCAAAACCCATGCTTATTCTAAAGAAACCAGCTTCAACACACAAGCTGTTAATACGACTATTCACAATGTATTATCCAGACCGACGTCAAGGAAAGCCACGCCAAAACCGGAACTGGATAGCAAGGTGGAGCCAAAACCCAGTGATTCTACAAATGAAAACGCACCGAAGATTGAAGAAAAAGGCGAAAAAGCTGTAGTCAAAGAACCCTCATCATCACCATTGCCAGCTCCAGCACCGACAACGGAGTCAGTACCAATACCGGAGCCAGTAGCACCTACCACGAGCCATATCAAAACAAATTCTGAAACGGCTGCTGAGTTAGCAGATACTCCAGTTCAAGTCCGTCCCAGTTCTACCGTAGTAGCTGCTCCAACCCGTGACACTTTTTTGGACGGAGAAGACAACAAACCTGAATTATTTTTGGATGCATCTGCAGTTTTACCATTTGTAATTCCCACATTAACAGAAATGATTGTTACTTGGGGTGCTGGATTAGGAGGTACTCAAGCCAGTCGTGCCAAAAAATATGAACCATCATTACCGACAGAGTTTATCGATAAACTTGATATGGCACCAGCTGGTACGGGTGGTCGATATGATGTTAATGTAAATCCTATTTTCCAGGATTTGAAGGTTCCTAAACCCTCAGTGCATAAAGGGTGGGGAGAAGATCCTAGTGTGGATGATTTAGATCGTGGTGATGAATATCGAACTGTATGGTAATGTTAGAATACTAAAGATATTTTATGTATTTGTGTGTTTCTGTGATTATTTTTCTGTTCATAATTGAGCGTTCTTGGGATTCTTATTCTTATTTTCATTTTCATTTTCATTTTACTTTATTCGTTAGATATATGCAATATCTCAATATTTAGGTGTATAGCTTTTGTTTATTTTTTCTGTATAATTTAATTTCAGTTCTGTTAATGGTACTCCTGGTATTAGAATTAAAAACTGTGATACGAATTGCCAACCTCTGTGCTATTTCCATGTTTGCGACCTCTATCTGCTCAGTGATACTCTATGAAATCTACTATAATCACTTAGTGGATCACCGTGATGTTTTAAAAAAATGAATTGAACGAGTGTTTTTAAAATGAAAGTATTCCAAGGAACGGTTCGTAAAAACTAATATATTAACAATGTTTTGATAATATTTTAATTGTAATACATGTAACTATGACATGTCGTCGTTTGCCGCAACAATAGCTTTCAATTTGTCAGGAATAGATGAAACAAGACTTTCCAGAACGCTCAATTCAATCTCGTCCCATGCTTCCTCGGCAGCTTTAATCAACAATTTTCTCGTTTTCTCTGAATCTGTTAAACTACCTATCTCAGGATTATTTTTGTGAATTTTTTCTTTCACCATCTTCCATACCTCTGTCATAGGATTGAGGTCAGGAGAACCTGGAGGCAGTAGTATCACATGAAGTTTTTTGGTAGCAGAATACTCTTCTAGCCATGTAGTTAATGAGCTTGCTTTATGAATTGGAGCATTATTCATAACTAAATAGCAATGGCGGTCGGACACAATATTGGGTAATTGCTCTTCAAAGACTTGCTGCACAACTTGGCTAGTTACACCAGATCTTTTTGAATGGGAATCTCCTTCCAATGCTACCAAAGGCGATTTCTGTCCTTTGGTAAACGCACTCCAAAACATCTGTGCACATGGTTCGGAAGTCCTAGGTAGAACGTAAGGAGGACTCTCGCCCTTCAATTGTTAATTGACTTTGCAAAGTAATATAAGAAAGAAAAACAAATACATATCTCTCTTGTATATACCCAAAGTCCTGGGAATCCAAGCACCACAGAGTTCTCATCTGAAAATATACAGTTCTTCCAAAACGTGGAGGTTTTTAATTCATACTGCTTTGCAAATGTAAGTCGCTTTTGGGCTCGGGCCTGAGCCAATTGAAATTCTTCTAGTGTTGGCAATACTCTTTCAACATATCCAGCAGATTTGAGAAATTTCTTAATGGTCAATTGGGGGACTTTGTCTGAAGTTTGTTCAAGCAATTCTTCTGCCGTTACTGAGGGATCACGTTGAACCGTTCGAATGATCAACCGTTTGTCTCTATCAGATAGAGCTGGATGGTCATTTTCACTTGGCCAATATTTTAAATCTTTTTGAGATTTGGCCTGTTTAGTGATTCCAGCAATCGAGCTAACTTTGACTCCTACTTTCTTTGAAATTTCTTTGTCTGTCAGGCCCATTTCATGATATGCTCAAACGTTCATCCTAGTGAAATCTGACTGCGGGGCTATTTTTCACATTCTTGTTGAAAAATTGCCTATAGGTTGGCGTAAACGAAGTTTTAATTCAGTTCTAACGAAATTATGAAAATTTGGAATTTTCGTGTGGGGGAAGGGTTCAATAGTATAACTTTGGAGTGTGTATACAGTATCAATCTCTTTACTAGAAACAAGATATCTGGAGTGAACTAATTAAAAGTGTGTATATTGGGAAAGATCGTCTTTGACTTCAAATGTGCCGTTGAGATTATAGCAAAGTAGATTAAAATCTAATGGAGGTTTGAATTGAAATATATAAGTTGACTTTTGGGGTGATCAACAAGAGTTGATTTGAAAATAGCTGGAGTCTGGTGATGCGTCTAATTCGTCACGTTGTTATACTCACGATACTTCAAGGGCGCTTCATTTGCACTCCGAGCGAAGAGCTAGTGGAGTTGATCATCGTTTCAAACTTTCAAGTCCAGTACATCTACATGTACCGTAAAATGTGAAAGAGGGTTTAGAGAATTGAGTTTTTATCTAGTTGGAGCTCGCCAGTACCCACCATAAAACTGCCCTTACACCTTTTTCCAGGGAATTGATCAGAAGGCTACTAAAAATTAGAGAAGATGCTACTTCTTTAATGCAAAATCTTCGAGACCGTAGCATAATAATACACAGAATTCTAATGGAATATCAGAGCAAGCATAGTCAAATAGAGCAAAGTTGTGATTTTTTACCTTTTACCGTTTAACAACGGCGGCGTTGGGAGATATAAATTTAGCCTCCCTGTAGAACGTTTCTAGAAGACGCCATTATGGGCTATTGAAAGGGACCTTGCGAGTCAGTCAAGGTTGGGGCCACCTAAAGTGTCAGAGAGGTACTTGAGATATAAATGATATTATAGATGTCAGATGATTTATCAGAGATAACTGAAGTTGAGAAATAAAACTCGAATCGAAGTGTTAATTCCTAATTTCTTGTTGATTTAATATCCGACTTGATGATCGACTTCTTTACAGCCCGTTTCAACAATTTTTAAAATATTGAGTTTTCAGTGCAGTCAGTAACCATTTTAATATTTCCGTCCAAGCTTATATAGTTATCGAGGTCCTGTAGAGCGGATCTCGAGTAAAGGACTTTATTACAAGTTTAGTGGTATGTGTGTGCTGGCCTTTCTCCGAAGCCTGCACAATACAAGTTTCAAATAGACCCACAGATCTATTTGTAGTTGAAATAGAGGATTACGTTTTCTCTATCTCAGTTTTAAAACACTGCAGTCATTTAAGTTGATTTGTCGCACTGGAGAAGCATCTGAGTACCGTGAAAGTCCGGTGGGGTCTTTGGTTTATTTGGGTTTAGTGCTCAGTTGCCACTGAAATACTGGTTAAGCCTTGTTGTTGAGTGAGGCTTTGTTCGTGGTGTGTATAAAAACAAATATGTAAACACAAATATTATACGGATATTTTTAAGATTTATTTCCTTCCTCACTTTTATATAAATTTTGTGGGTCGTCCTATTTCTTAGATCTTTTTTCACTTACAAGTCAAACTTTCATTCTTTATACCCAGTCATTCGTTCTCTTGGACTCATAACTCATCGTCATGGCCTCCGTTACTTCTGCTCAGACATCATATGCTAACCAACCAGGTTATAACGACTGCATGCCTGGTGTGTTTTCGTCCTCCTCGAAGTCCAGCAGCACCTCACTGAGTTCCAAAGCCTCCAGAGGCCCCATACCACCTACTCCAACCTCATTAACTCCTCCACCTGGAGCTTCCTCGGTACCTCCTCCACCCAAGAGCATTCCAGTTGCTGGCACTGATTCGAAGGAAGAACCCGAAGAAGATATTACCGAATCAAAACCTACGGCTAACCCGGAGCATACAAGCCAGCTGCTAAATAGCGTGCTCACTATCGAGTCGAAACTGCCTGAACGTGAGTTTAGTCACTACAAAACACGTTTGCAACAACTTCTACCCAGTCTCCCTGCACAACACCTGGATGTGGTTCACGGATGCTTTGAGTGCGTGCTCAATAAACCGTCGACTGAAACTCAGACACAAGCTCGTCAAGAGATCATAGACTACATGATGGCTCATAATGGAGTTTCTGCTTGGGCTCTTCCCTTAAGAAAGGTGATTGAATCCATGGTCCTCTAATTTAAACATTCCCATACTTTTAAACTGTGTACTTTTAAATATTTATTAATTCTTGTTTCTGCTTCCTAACTTTGTGTACTTGTACTATATATCTTTATATTGTACCTTTTGTACGTGTTCAACTTGTGATTTGAAATGCTTTCTCCCTTCAAGGTTAGGGCGGCGACGTGGAGTAAGAAGTAAGGGAAAAATAACAAATGAAACCTCCATCTAAATATCACCTCCTTCACCAGATCCTAAACATCAGCAGAATTGCGAGTTCCATATAACGAAGTATAGCTTAGAGATTTGATATGGCGTCGCAGAATGCAGTGGTGAATGGCATGCCACCGCAGCCTCAGCCTGTAGATTACTCGCTCCCAGGTGTCATGAGATACCTACAAAACGAATGGCAAAGAAATGAGAGAGACCGCATTCAATGGGATTTAGAGCGGGCTGAAATGAAGGTATGGACTATGTGCGCGTGCTGTTTTATGGTTAAAATATACTAACGTATCTAGACGAGAATCGCTAAATTAGAAGGTGAAAAGCGAGGACTACAATTACTCGTCGAAAGCCATGGAAAGAAAATTGCGATTTTGGAATCATGCATCAAGAATGACAGGTATTTAGATTCTATGAGAGTGTGGATGCTATAATAATTTTTGCTAACTCCTCTAAAGACTGAAAGATTTGGATGAAACTAATCTAGAGGCTGAAGCTTCAGCTGCGTTTGATCCCTACGTGGAGACCAAGGCTCTTCTTGACAAGGAGCTATCTGTAATCCAATCCGCCGAGGTAGACTTGACACCTATTATTGAATCGCGATTGTATTTAGAAAAATGCATTCAAGAGGTCGAGTATCTGTTGCAATCGTCAAATATCGCTAATACTGCCAACAATGCAAATAATGCCAACTCAGCAAACAGCTCTAATAGCTCCAATAATTCCAATAACGGCACTCAAGGTAATATCGAAAAGCCTGACCAATTTGCGAATAATCACAGTAACATCAGCAATACTAATATCCCTCAACCAAGCAGTAACAACAATGCATCTAATTCTCCGCAGGCTCCATATCCTGGTAACTCATCTACCAAGCCACAGCAACAACGCACCAAGACAAGTACAGGTCGAGCTGTGGAAGTAAATGATAGTAAATCTCAGGTTAAATCAAAATCCCGAAAACAAATTCAAACTCCTGCTGAAGTGGAATTAACGTGGAAACCATTTGGCCAGTTTTCTGGTCATTTGAATACAGTTCGATCTGTTATATTCCTTTCTTCTCAAATTTTGGCTACTGGTGGAGACGATGGTACAATCAAACGCTGGGATTTGAGTCTGAACAAGAACGCTGGGCGAAAAAAGAATGCTTCGATAGTGTGCCAAACTCATCGTGGTCATCAGGGGGCCGTCTCTGCGTTAGCATACGATCCTATCACAGATTACCTGTTTTCAAGTGGCCAGGACCGAACCATCTGTGTTTGGATCGAAGATAGAGTTCCTCCTATTATTCAATTTGGAGGACACCAAGGAGTCATTTGGGACCTCGCAATTCATATTGAGTCTCGATTGTTGGCAAGTGCATCTTCAGATGGAACTGTTAAGATCTGGGATATTTCTCATGATACTACTATTGAGAGTCTCGTAATGACAGTTGGATATCAAGGAGATGAAGCCGCAGGGGATGCTCTAGAAGGTGGAGGCTCAAGCGATATTCCAACAGCTACTACAGTTGCATTTATGGAGGATGGCCATAAACTAGTCATTGGATATGACAATGCAGCACTGCATGTGATTGAAGTTAAAACTGGAGCCAAAATACTGGAGCTGGCTAATAATCTAGACAAATCTGGTACCACAAATTCTAGTGAACAAGATGCTTTGAATGCACAGGCCAGTTCTGAACTTGCTGCTACCGGGGTTGTATTCTGTGAAAACAACAAGACGGTAGTGTCTGTACATAACAATGGATTGATTCGGGTGTTTGACGCTGGCTCAGGTGAACTTTTGAAAGAATGGAGAGGCCATGATGGGGCTGCCAGCTGTATTTCTGTGTCGCCGGATGGCAAGGAACTCATTACAGGTGGCAGCGAGGGTCTTGTCAAGTACTGGAATGTTGAGCAAGATTATAAAGAAAGTCAAGTACTAGAAGTGCATGATCCAAATGCATCTGAGGGGGTACTACGAGTGGCATGGTACAATAGTGATGAATGCGGTGATCATGAACCAGGTACAAAGAGCAAATGCTTGACAGCCAGTGTTGGAGGGGATACAAATCTTTACGTTTACGAAAAAGGGATATAAGTGAAAGGAAGAAATTAAAAAAAAAAAAAAAGGTTCCAATAAGTGTGTATATTATTGAATAGTGTTAAGAAACAAACAAACATATAAATATGAAAGGAAGATGAATGATGAACGTACATAGGAGACATACAGTGGGAGAGATAGTGAGGGTGGAAGGGCGTGCGTTTTTAAGATTATCTTGGTCTGCGAATAATAGCCTGGTAACCAGTCTTGATGGACGCAACAGACCGTCTGGAGCCACACGAATTGCATTCCAAGAAATAGATACGGTTTTCCTTACTAAGTTTTGTGTTGATGGACTTGCAAGTCTTGCAAGAAACGTACTCTGTAATATACTTTCTGAGCACAGTCTCGAGCTGCTTTTGCATATATCTTCCCTTAATGACAAGTCTTTGAGAACCATCAACAGATCCAGAAGTACCCAATTCAGCAAACAAGAACTGAATAACATGTTCTGTAGGACGGTGCATTCTGTCTGAGATTTCCTTAATGTTTGCAAAAATGGACTTCTTACCATCTCGAATCATGCTAGGTGGCGGAATCTTATACTTGACACCGCTACGGTCTGAAGCCAAATCTGGGTTGTTATCGCGAAGGATTTGGAAAAACCTGCCCAAAAGTTCATTATAAGACAAATCACGTTCACCTCTGTCATTAACACCAAGCGATGCGTCGGTAGAGGCAGCACTCGCTGTACCTTCAGCATTGCTCTTACTAGATTCCTCATTCACACCAGCTTCTTCTAACTGAGCATCGAAATCAGCAGCAGCTGATGCGGTAGCTGTCTTCTTCTTCTTCTTCTTCTTTTTAAAATCAAAGTCATCTGAATCAACAATTTCACCAGCTTCTTCGGCTGATTTGCTCGATTTGCTGCTCTTCTTCTTTTTCTTTAATGCCAGATCGGCCATCAGATCACTGACTTCATTGGATTCTTCGCTTGTTGCTGTAGGTGCAGTCGTTGACTTCTTCTTCTTCTTCTTGAGAGTGAAATCAAGTTCAGCAGCTGGTGCTGATTGATCTTGAATATCAGTCATTTTTTAATAGGCGGTTTTTTGGTGATATTAATACCGATAAATATGGAACTGAAAAAAAAAGAGTGAAATTTCAAATTTTGGAAAAAATTTTGAGTCTGAAAAAATGAGACTCAAGTTTCTGCTACGTTGTGCGGATCACGTGATAAATGACAGGGTAAATACTGATACAAATTTATCTGATTATGTTATATTTTAAACATGCTTATCTCATCCAAATTCTCAGGTCTTAAACTTGGCTTGAGAAACCAAATACTCTCCAGTAACATAATGAAGATGATTGCATTAAAATTCATGAATATATAAA
Source organism: Geotrichum klebahnii (assembly GCA_030570935.1). Taxonomy (NCBI): domain Eukaryota; kingdom Fungi; phylum Ascomycota; class Dipodascomycetes; order Dipodascales; family Dipodascaceae; genus Geotrichum; species Geotrichum klebahnii. Next base: position 49,797 of record JAJLWW010000078.1, read on the forward strand.
TATGATAAGAACATTTCATTTGGACTATTCGTCCAAATATCCCTTCCCAAATGTAGAAAAATGAAGTAAATTGCGTCAAACTACCAGACGCCAATTATGTGTCCAGAATCACTGCCATTCTTCCCACTAGCACTGCTCATTTCCCAGTAATTGGCTTCTGGATTTTGATCTTCTTCATTTCCTGCTTCATCGTGAGTCAAGGATGGTGACGAAGAAGTGATGGAAGCAGACACGTTGCCGGTCTTGGTCCGCCTTGCACGCTTAGCCTTGATTGATGCTTGAGCGTCGGCATTATACACTCCACTAGCTGCACATCGCTTACCGCTGCTAGCTACGGATAGGGCATCGTCTTCGGACACAGCAACGCCTGACAACTTGTCAAGGCGATGATGTACATAATCAGCGACGTCTGGCTGGCTGGCACCCACTCCCAATTCAGTCACAAGTCTGGAGCGTAAAAAGTCACGAAGTGCTAGAGCACTTGGGGTAGCAATTGCCTGAGATTTCTTGAGCCCTCGTTGGGTAGAATTGTTATGCGTAGATGAAGTCGGTTGAGAAGAAGTTTGACGAGTTCTTTGTCGCACTACCGATGCTAGTTCCTGTGACACCTCGCGAGCAAGCTTTTGGCTTGAAGTCTCTCCAGGCTTTGTTGCTGTGGATTCCAACATTTGGAGGTAGCTTTGGGTTGAAGCAACAGCGTTACTTCTAGGTGGTGAGGGTAAAGGAGAAGGTGTGCTAATATAATTTCCATACTCAGAATATGACCCTGCTTGTCTACACTCTGAAATGCCTTTGGAAATATTTTGAGAAATATTCTTAGGAATGCTAATTGAATTGCTAGAGGTCTTTTCCGATTTAGCGGCATCGGGATCAATGAATCGTTCGCCCATAATGACCTCCATTATTTCATCAGTTAGCCCGATAAAATCATATATGACTTTCGTAGTAATGTACTGCCATAGAGTTTCTTTGTCTCCACTGCTTTTGGCAATACTAGTTGGTGTAGGTGTAGTAGAACCAGTAGGTTCAGGTGAATTGGTATAAGAATAAGACCTTGTCTGAGTAGGATTCAGAGACAGGGAGGGGTCAAGAATAGCATTCAAAGCCTGATCAAGTGCATCTTGTTGATACACCTGATGAGCATTTTCAGCCGCAGTCAAAAGTAAGCGTACGGCAGTTTCATACGGAGTTCCAGACCCCATTATATGGGCGAGCTCGTCTGCAATAATGGAGGCGGCCAGCGCGGAGCGCGAATTATAGCTGCTAGATGAAGGGGATGCATCAAAATTGGCACTGAGAGCACGCGCAATTTCGTCATGGGTGTGAATCATATAGTCCTCATCGTCTTCTTCTTCAGGAAGACCCCAAGACGAAAGGGTAGAGTCAACGGTGCCAGTTGAGCCAGACTTGACAGACTGAGATTTCCTGCGGTTGCGCATTTCTAGCTTTGTGAACTCATTGAGAATATGCTGAGACTGGTTGATGCGCCAGGCATTAATGCGGTCCATGGTAGCAGAAGACAAGGATGAATTTGATGCGGCGGTCGCAGCGGCAGCAGCGGCAGCAGCAGCAGCAGCAGCAGCCACAGATTCGTTTAGCTGGTCCAAGAATGATCCAGTTCCATTATGGGCTGGAAAGGCCAATGGAGTGATAGTACCAGTGGTTGGCACAGGATTGAGTTCAACATCATCATGTTGATCTGGAGAAAAGACAATCCAGTCCTGTTCTAGTGAAGATTGGTTTGTATGCGAACGAGTTAAATTGGTGGGAGAAGGCGTTGCTTCTTCACTATCGATCTGGCTAATAACGTTTGAATCTGTGATAAATGAGGCTGAATATTCGCGAGACGACTCAGTTTTAACAGATTCATCATTATCCAGGAGTGGTTCAAATACCTGGGAGTTGATGAGAACATTGTCAGATATCTGAGAGTATGAAGACGCTGATTCAGACTTGATAGAGCCAGGCGAAGTTTTTCGGCGGTTATCAGTGGCAAGCAAGCTTCCTGGTGGATTACCAGAGTTACGTTTAGAGGTAGGTACAGCTTGAAAAGCCAGAGTAGAGGTCTGTGTTCGTAAAGGCGGTCTAGTTGTATTCATGTTAATAAAATGTGTTCATGTGTCTAGATTAAAGGTTGTGAGTCATGAAGTAAGAGCAGAGAAAGAAGAGCCAAGTGGACGATTGCAAACTTAGGTGTTAGCGTTTGGGTTTGCGTTTGAGTTTGGGTTTGCGATAAGCGGAGATGGAGCAATATGAGCTATTAAGAGAGTAATATTATGCAATGATTAGTTATCATTTATCAGCAATCGAATATTAGCTAATAGTTACAAATAGTTTATTAAAGATGTGTTATCATTTGTCATATATTATTCAGAAGAAATAATCAAGGGTCATGTTTGTATTTTATCACATGATTGTGATCCCATCACCCCACTAATTCCACAGTAGTTATCAAGACAAAGTTGGATGATTTTTCCCTTTAGAACCAGCCAGTACGTTGTTGTTTCAGTGTCCTATAGAAATTGATATAATTTTAAGCAGGCAGCAAGTAAGAACAACGAAAATCAACAGAATCACACATACATTTTTACTCCTCTTTTTTTTTTTGGAATTACTATTATTATTATTTTTTTTTAATTTTTTTCTTCTTTCTCTTTTCTTTCTTCTCTTTCTCTCATAAATTCCTGGAGAAACCAAAGACAAGCTTAACTTTTTCATTCCACACCTCAACGTTAATTAATTTCATATTCACAACATTAAAAAATGAGAGCTGCTCAAATTCTTAGATCTGCTGCTGTATGTACAATGTGTTCCCCTTCCCTTTTTCTCCCTAATCAATGTATATATTGGGTTGTTGTGTGTTGCTTTGCTGTTTCTTTGACCATGAGATTGCTATTGATGAACACTGAAAAGGACAAAGCAAAAGAATACAACACCATTCATTCATTTCTTCATTTTACTCAAGGATGATTGCTAACTCATAATTCTCTCTAGAAGCCCACCAAGTCTTCTTGGAAGGACAGTGTTCCTGTTGAGGTGTACCCTCTTTTCGCCGCCATGGGATTCGCCGTTGCTGCCGCTACCTACACCATGATCCACAAGTTCCAGAACGACACTCACCTGCGATTGAGTCGTCAGGGCAAGCCTGAATCTGGGGAGCATTAAGCATTTTAAACCTTCATGAAGCAACACTTATCTTTTTAGTCCAAAGTCACAAGTCTAGGGTTATGGGATATATGTCACGTGTATTAAAATAAATAATGTAGTCATGTTCTACATTGAATATACTTACTATTCTACTTTTAGATTTGTTCTACATATGCGTAACCTCCTGGCCTTGTAACTTAGCTTTCGTTCACTTTAAGTCACCTTTATGTACAATGGTTGGATTTCATTATGATTATAGTTTGGTAGATACTAAAATGGCTGAAGTTATTAGCTTTAACATCATTCGGTAAAGTAAGACATGGGCATATGTATGTGAGGATTCCGGTAAAGAATATGACCTGTTGTAGGGAATCCAAGTAGTCATTATCGAGGTGGTGGTGCTACTGGAGACGACTGGATACTACCGATACTACCAATCACTGAAGCAGTGCTACTATGAAGGTCCAAAATAAAATATATATAAATAAAATAAATATAAGAAGAAGAAAAAACACTCATTACTATAACAGCCAATGCTGATACTACTATCAATAAGGTTGTTTGGTTTTAGGTTGAACAACTTATGATGAAAATGAGATGATTAAACATCTTCAATCAATTAGAACAAAACCTTAAGCTAGCAGTTGTTTTTTTTTTTTTTTAAAAAAAAGATCAGAACTGGTTTGTACTTTTGTGTAAGTTAAATTACAATTGTATAGAATAAACTTGCAAATCCAAGAATTCAAAGGTCAATTACTATGTGCGTATAGAATTAAGCTATATAGGATATATATATTACATCTGCCCATGCGTATATATCGTGAGAGAAAAATTCATAGAGTTAAGGCAGTTAGTTAGAATGTGTGTTTATTATTTATTTCTTCAATTATCCAGGAGGTTTATGAGTTATAATTGTGTTTGTAACACTCACCGACCGAACTATGGGATTCGGTATACATAGTGTAGGAGGTTGTTTAGTTCATCCTTCTCATTATTTTCTCATGCCTTTAGTTATTTTTAAATAAAATTTCATGATTTTACTTTTAGTTGAATGATTTTCCATCTTCATTCCGTTGACCGTTGATCAAACTGAATTATTGATTGATATTTTTAAATGTTTTGATGTGTAGGGGGTGAATGAAGATGTTCAATGATGAAGTTTTTTGATGAAGCATGTACATTAACATTTGTTTGATGATCGAAATTTGAAATCATGATTGAACAGAGGATAGGTACTTTATCTTTTGTTATTATCAACCCGTTAAACGGGACTGAGCATATGAATTGTATTTTGAATAGATTGATTTGGATATATCGATGGATTATATCTATTGTATATATACCTCATTCTCTTGTTTTTGTTTGTGATATTTTGTTTCTTGTTTGAGAGAAGGTCCTACTATCCGAACAAAAACCTAAATCCAATAACTCTTGAGCAAGACTTCTTGCGATGTATAGAAATTTAGACAAGTATTGAGTCTAGAGTTTGGATCTACACCTGGAGGGCGAGAGAGTGTAAAGAACCAATGACCGACTCGCATTCCAACAGTAACCAAGTAGCAGAATCCAGGCGTTGGAGAGGGATCAACAGATGGCAGGGTGGCTGGCTACACATACAAACACAAATTCACACTGTGAAATGTGCCATTTCAGCAACACAATGGTAATAATAAATATGACAAAATAATAAATATAATAAAATAAATATAATAAAATAATAATTAATTGTCGACAATACACAGGTGAAAGCCAAATAATTAAAAAGTGAAGATAATAATTATTTCGATGATAATAGTGATGACGAAGAAGATAAAGAAGATGAAGGTATAATAACGAATGTGTATATAAATACGTATAAAAGTATATTAAAACATATCAAGACAGTGTGAAAATATCCAATGAAGCTAAGGAGGAGCTAAACAGGAGCTCAACAAGAGCTAAATAGAAGGTTGGTTAAAGTGTACAGACAGTATATACTACAAGGATAGGAAATGCACAAGATACGTATAACACGTATATTCCGACTAAGTTCGACTAAGTTGCATTTTGAATCGACTAAGTTGGCTAAATGAGATAGAAAGAAAGATTAGATTTATACCAAGGGGGGGGGGGGTCAACAGTTTAGACTTTTACACAGGAGGAAGAAGGAGGAGGGGAGTGAGTATCCGACATGAACTTGATTAAAGTCCAAAAGCACATACACAGACACAAGCAAACTGTTAAATATTTATTATTTTTTTGTTGGTTGAGGTGCCCGCCGCCAGTGAGAGGATTTGATTGACAGATCAAGAGACGATAATAAAATTAATAAAGTAAAATAAAATAAAATAAATAAAAAAAACTATGCAAATAACCATAACTGCAAGGAAGAATTTTAAGCGCATGGTGTATAGACATGTAATGCACATGGACGATTCTCTGCACATGAATGAATGCAAATGAAATAATAATAAAAAAGAAGGTAAAAATAATATTCATGTACATGCAAACACACTAAACGAAACTAAATTTGGTTTCTTTTGTATCTGGGTGAGTGACTTTGGATCTGTAATAAAATAAAAAATAATCAAAAAGGAGGTTTACTACTTTGATTTATTGTTGAAAAAAAGACTTGAAATATCTATAAATTTGTTTATATGTGTATATCTATCTAATGTACAATCTTGACTGTATCTAATATCTATATCTCTGGTCTTCCCGTACCATAGGACTTTGCTTATATTGGACTCATAACAAAGTTAAACAGATTAACAGCAATTATAAGATAGAAAATATGAGATATAAAATATAAATCACAAAATATGAGATATAAAATATGAAGCGCAAATATGAATATGAGATATGAAAACGGCAAACAGCACTAAATGTAGAAATTATGTCTCTCTACCATGGATATACCAGTTATTCATTCGTTCGTTCTTTCGTTTATTAGTTCATTCTTACTCCTTTTCACCTCTTTGAATTCCAACTTGAAAGCTTTACTGAGCCTGTGAATATAAATATAAATAAATATAAATAAATATAAATATAAAAATAAATCTATACACTGCCATATACTCTCCCGTTAGTAATCCCCGCAATCGAATCTATGAGGGTTTTGCAGAGAAGCGCATTCCATACGTTGGACAGTGGATCACCATCATCATCGTCATCTTATGCTATATATGAGAGATATATATACATACACTACATAAGTACTGGTCTACAATACAAAGTTTTTTGCTAAAGTATAGGCTATTTGATTACTATGATGGCAATTATGATGCAGCTATAAACCAGATGGCTGTGAAGGAACGCTGCCATACGAAGTAAGGCGGATGAACTCTAAAGATGATCAATAAATAAATAAATAAAATAAACAAATTAACAGATTTTTAGTTTTTGTTCGTTTAGCGTTTTTATAGTTCATCGTTCAGTGTTTGCACCACGACGATAGGCCGTCGTCAAGTCCTATAGTGACACATTTGTGGATATATAGCTCCACTACCGTGAAAGGTTTTACTGAGCGACCTCTTAAGAGAGTAAGAGAGACAAAGAAAGTGAGATTTTAACTATTTATATTTTTACTGCGTACTACGTGGTATTATTACTTGGTATTACTTGGGCATACTTGATAAGTACGAAAAGGCTCAAGGGATTCAAAAATCCACCACTTGACACTAAAAACCACTGAGAAAAAGGTCAAGATTAAGGTGCTTAAGATGCTTAATGCCCAGTACCTGTTGGCCAGTACAAAATGTGTTTGGTTTTGGCCTTGGTTTGACCAAGTTGGGCCTGCCACTGGTTATGTTTTCAGTCAATTTGAATCCCAATACAATTTTTTTTACAGGACTAAAAGGATTTATACAGCAGCAGGTTTTTTCCATCTCTTTGATTTATTTATTTTTTATTATCTGCTTTATTATTTATCTTGCAGCTCCGATTAACTTTTTTATTTTATTTGTTGTCGTTTCTTTTTGGGGTTTCTCGTCCATTTCGCCTGGAACAGGCAGTGCGTGCATTCTCGCTCTCTCACCCGTCGTTGTGATTAGGGTACGTTTTGCCTAGACCTCCCTTTGAAGTTATCCTTATGTAAGTATCATCAAAAGGTTATATAATGTTTGTGTAATCGGAATGTTAGATAGGACATCTGGATTATCATATAACCACAACAGTTATAACTGACATTAAATTGAATATCAAATACATGCAAAATGATAACATTCTTTTTTTTTTTATTTCTCTTATATTTAATTTGCTTCATTTTATTTATTTTATTTATTTTGTCTCCTCCCGAGATTCAACTTTCGTACTCCATCAAAGTCAACTGTACGCGATCAGCGCAGAACGCCAGAAAAAAAAATTACAACAAAAACTACAACAACAACAAAAATAATTTGTTAATAAGCCACACTAAACATTTATGTAATAGGGCTTTTAATTTTTTGTTTTTTTTGTTTTTGCACCGTATGTACAGAAAGCACATGGCCTTTTTTGGGGATCCATGACATTCTAATTGTCGTTGTGCTTGGTGTAAGGAGTAGAGGAGTAGAGAAGAAGGAGGTGGTGGTAGTAGTAGGTGCAACAGTCGTGGTGGTGGTAGTGGTGGTAGCAGCAGTAGAGATAACACTAGTCTCAGTGGCTTCATTACCTGTTTGTGAATAATTACAAAAAACCCAAGAGTTAGGGCAACGTGATCATGGGCATGGATGTACATGCCGTTAACAGAGTAGTTATAGCAGTTTTTTAGTTTTTTCTAACAGATCCATATTACTACTCGACTTGGACAACTGATTAATAGACGTTTACAGAATAAAAACTTGGTAGGCCTTTTCCAGCACCTTTACACACCTTTACAGACTTTTACAGAACGTTCAGACTTACACAGACCCACAGATTTCCAGTTACTTTTACTGTTCTTGAATGACACTCACTCTGACAGCGCTGAGTTTGGCTAAATGTCTAGTATTTTTCATTATCTTAAAGGATGAAAAAGATGGTTGACAAATATTTATTTATACACATGTATATGTATATATATATATATATTTATAGAAAATCTGACTTGAGGCATGGAACATACGACATACGCCTTTTCGTACGTAATAAACTGATTACACCATGTAAACTCATGTATGTGAGTAAGTACAAGGCATATATTTATACACACACATTAATTTGTTATAAAAATAAAAACACCAACAAGCCTGTAGTTTTTTTTGTTTTTTGTTTTTTGTTTCTTCTTTCTGCACTATTCCTAATATGGTTAAACGAGACTCAAATTTTAAACTTGACTTGAACGATCGCGCGCGCGCACACTTTGCTTGAAAGAAGAAAGTCAATAAATATACACCCAAAGCCAATCAATCAATCAATCAATCACTTGAAAAGTGTTGGCAACAACAACAACAACGACGACGTGTCCAAACAAAGATCCACGTGCGGCTCAAGGCATGTCGAGTGGTGTAGTGAAGGAAATCGGTGAATCGGTGAATTAAAAATGAAAATAAAAATAAAAATAATTTCAACTGAAAATTACCTAAAATAGATTCCACACACAAAGGTCACTTCCAAAATCAATTTCTTTCTCAGCCATGATAATATTTAAAGTAGACGAACACTGGAGGAGGAATACAGTAACGGTTTTCAATATACTTAGCCCAACAACAACAACAAAAACTAATAAAATATTAATAAACAACCATTAAACCTATTTTATTTTAATATATATAAATGGATGGACAACCTTCCTAAGATTAAATCTCGGATATCTGGGCCTAAAGAAGTGAAGACAAGAGAGGGAGGTGGTGGGTGAGATAGAATAATACAAAAAACATCATGTTCACAGGTAAAGAAAATGGGTGTGTTTTTTTTCAAGTGAAAAGTTAAAAACAACAACAGAAAAAGGAGAATTTGTGTAGCATGGCGTTTGGATTGATAATTTACAAAAGCACCTTAATTATTTTACTTTTTTGCAGCTCATGTATTATGTCCTAACTGCCATCCAGTTGGACAGCCCTGCAAGTCCAAGTGTCTGTCCGTGGTAGAGGATCTGGGATCCGCCTGACAGCCCTGTCAGTAAGTCAGCAAAGTGGAAGTCGTCTCGATATATATGTGAGTGCTTAGTGCTAATAAATCAAATCCAATTGCCCATGAACTGGTGTAGAAACCCCAAAAAGCAAAGAAATCATTTGAACGTAAATGCAAACGCTTTTTGTATAACCCAAAATTCAAAAGAACCACAAAAATCACGACATATTTTTTATTATTATTTCTCTTATATAGATTTTGATTTTTGTTATTATATATATATATATATAAATACTGTATTATTATTTTTAATTTTCTCCCTTGATTGTATCTGTCGTTTCCTTTCTTTTTTCATTGATAATATTTTCTGATTTACTTTCATGTTCTTGTTGTGTTTTTTAGTTACTTATTCTTAATTAACCGACACCAATGTAGAATCCTGCATAAATCATATACATAAAGTCCAAAAAATAAATCAAATCTTAAAAAAAAGCATGCATAAACTTCTGCCTTTCTTTCTAATCAGTATGCAAAAATCATATAAACACTGTGGAAATCTGTAAGCACTGTAAACATGTAAACATGTAAACATGTCGACTAGAAATAAATGCCACACCCAAACAATCAAATAACACCGCCTAATGAAGCCACGCAAACCAAGCAAAATTCAAAATACGAAATCTTCCTTCACTCACAAACTCAAATGCTCATTCTCCAAATAATCTCATGGAAAATCTTAATTAACCTCAATTAAGTTAAATAAACTAGATTAACTAGATTACCTAGATTAACTTATTTGTTCATAACTGAAACTACAAAACACTAACCTAAACCAGATAAACGAGATGGACAAAATTCCAAACGAAAAACGAAAATTTACAAAAAGAATTTAACCCAACTTTTTTTTTTTTTTTTTTCTCATTTCAAAAAAAGAAAAGCACAAATTAATCACATATATATTTTATTTCTCCAGAATGCGCGTAAAGTCACACGCGTCTATCCTATCGTCTACTACTAAAGTCATTATCGAAGCACAAATCCAGCCAAACGGTTAGACTAAACTAGTTTGCGTGAAATCGAATCTAACACTAAATGATTCATCATATTATTTATTCCTTCACATTGGCACCCCAAGATATCTTTTTGCCTGCTTTACTTTGAGATTCTTGACGTAGTATACATTGACATGTAAGACACACATACACTCACATAGATGTATTACTTCTCTACTTGCACGCACTTGTAAGCACTTGCAAACACTAGAAAAAGGATACCCTGGTCAAGCACGAAAACATGTGCTTATCACTTAGTAATCGGTGAGTAATCCCGGTCTATACGATATACTCAATGTTGATTTTAAATTTTGGGTTTTTTTTAACCATCCAGGTAGCGATTCGCGTCACACCTTGGTTGTCGTGGTTTTTCACATTTCGTGTGTGCTGTTTTCTATTATACATTTTCAATCCAAGTAGATTCATATTCATTTTTTGATCTATGCATTTTCGGTTTCTTACGTCTTTTAAAGTTTGTCTTGTTAAGTGTTTAAGGTTTTCTCCATGTAAGTGGTTTTCTTTTTCACCCTAGGCAAACCTCCTCACTTTGCTGGAATCCTTATCAATTTGCTGATTTGCCCATGGCTTTAAAATGATTACTAGTCATTGCTACTACCGTATCATGCTAATCAGCGTGTTTCCTGCCCAACCAGCTACTCCTACTTTGAGAGATCTTCATTTCAAGCATCTTCATCTTTTTACAGCATTCTACAATCCGTTCAACCACCTACATACCCTTAATTAGATCGTTGACATGACAGGCATCATCATCGTCATCAGCATCAGCGACAACAATACTCCCGCCCAGCCACAGTCACGGATACAATTTTTCAGGCATCTTGCTAAGCATAATAGATAGGTATTTACATCTATGTATCAATGTATCTACGTATATTTCTTCATCATTTGGGAGGTCTTTGCAGGAGAAACGGAAAAGCTTTGCAGTAGCGCCCTCGATTTTAACGGAAGAATCTTAACCACAGTGGATCTCTTGTGGAATAATGGCCGCTGAAAGGATAGGAGAGAGAGAGACAGAGAGAAAAAGAGGAGTAAAAACCAGAATGAAATAAAAGTGTCCCTGAGAAGCGGGTGTTTTGTGTTTTACTTTCTAAGAATGAGATTCCCAGATTTTCATGTCCTTTTCTAGGAAAATATTTGAAATATTTGTTGAATAGAATGTCTGACTTCAAGGTGTAGTGACGATGAATGACAAAAGAACTGGGAGTTGGTGAAACCGAAACAGCCAAAAGTCAGAATGAACGAAAGCGCGGAGAGAGATCGAATAGGGCACGCATTTACAGAAAAAAGCAGAATTGCTTTTTGTAACCCATGAAAGAAACTGACCTTTCTTTTTGTGGAATTTAAAAAAACAAAATAAAAACGTTTTTTCTTTTTTTGTCAGATGAAAATAAAAATAAACATACAAACGTAAAAAATAAAAGTAAAGTGAATAATAAAGTAAGTAATAAAATAATATTTATAATAAAATCTAATAAATATTAAAAAAAGAAATCCGCATGAAATCAAAATATCAATTCTTTTTTTTCTTCTTCTTATTATTATTATTACTACTATTTATTAGTATTATTATTATTTACTTCCACATCCTTTTTCGCTCAGAATGTAGAAATCGACTTTTTCTCTCTCCTCTGGAAATTATATATTCCACCCTTACTCCAGTTTTTTTTCTTCCTTCCTTTTTTTTCTACCTTCTATTTTTTTTCTCCCTTTCTTTTCTTTCATCCATCAGCTTTCCATCAACTCTCTCACAATGTCTACTCTTCTTTCACAATACCCTCCAGACCCAGTCTACCAGATGCCGCTCCACGCACCCCAGCAGCGTACTCGCACTACGGGCCCCACGCTGGAATACATGGAATCCTTCAAAAACTCCCAAGGCAAGTACCAGTGCGTAAACTGCGACAAGTCCTATCTCCATTTCAAGCACCTCAAAAGACATTACATGAAACACACTGGTAATAGACCCCATGTTTGCCGTATCTGCCAGGACACCTTTTGCAGAAGTGACATTCTCAAGCGACACTACGCTCGGTGCCTGGCCAAGTTCCAAGTCACTGGAAAATGCGCAGCCGTCTCGCGAGTCCCAAAACGAATCATCCCTCAACCCACTTACATGGTTCAAGAAGTTCCCCAATATTACCCATACTCTCAACAACAACCACAGCAACAACCACAGTCGCCGAATCAGTTACAATCCCAACTGCAACTCCCGCTCCCTCAAATTAGACGTTCTCCTGCACTGAGTGCCATGCCATCATCTCTTCCAACCAACCTCCCTCCCCCGCAATCCCTCCCAACTCTAGGACTCTCCCCACTGCCATCTCCTACCTCTGCCTACTCGCCTACTTATACTATGGCCAATTATACAATCACAAAGCCCTCTTCTCCTCCTCCCCAGCAGCAGCCACAGCAACAACAACTCCAGCCTCATCAACAACAATACCCAGTTACTTATCATCCTTACCCTTATGCTTCACCACCCTTTTACGCCGTTTCTGCGCGACCAAGTTCTGGTCAAGGGCTTGCTATATACCAGCCTGAAAAGCAACCACAACAACAGCTCCCCTCATTGGATGATCGCTATACCAACATTTATCCGTCGTCACCTCGATCTGCAAGTGCTAATGCCGTGGTTGGCGCACAACCAGCACCATCTCAAACCCCAACAACGGAAGAGGATAATGGGCAAGCTGGACAAGCACGTATGGGTGCCCCACCATATGGATCATTTTACCATGCTACGACGGCAAGTAACGCGGCTGCTGTTACACCGGCCGTAGCAGTGCCATCTCCAGCTAGTAGTGCTACTGCCTCACCCGAATCAAGCATTGCTAAGCATCAGCAATACCAGTACACGCAAGAGGCTTTTACGCTTCAGCCTCAGCAATAGATGTATCTGAGTTATGGTCGAAGTTACCTGATGAAATGAGAAGACGACAGCACACCTGTTTTTTTTTATTTTTTTGTTTTAATATGGTTAAATGTGAAAGAGTGCATGCCTTTGTGGATATTTATTTTTATTTTTTCCAAGTTTATAATGTATTTTAGTATTTTTAGTATTTTAGTGAAGACAGAAGTTCAATTAATTATATTTTATTGTTATTTTAATGACTGTGAGTAAAAAATGAATCTTATGAGGTAGCCATTGAATAAATGAATACTTATTGGAAGAAGTTTAAATGGTTCTTGAATATTCTTACGACTTGGAGATATGTAGTTAAAGTTAAATATAATTCGTAATTGTGTCTTAGATGAAGTACATGTTCATTCCCTACAATACGAATCTAAGTCTAGAACTCAAGCCTCTTTTTTATATTATTTTTTATTAATATTTTCATTAATTAAAAATGAAGTACTTTTAAACTAATGTCGTTTTTAACAATTAAATCAAACCTTAACAAAGTGGTTTCGGGTGGTGTTTGAGTTTGTGATCCCAAAGTCCAACCCGAGGTCCAGATCCAGGTCCAGGTCCAGCACCCACAGTAGAACGATCCCGAATTCTTCAAACCAAAATTCACAAGCCAAAAGGCAGGTCATGTCGTAGTCAATTTAAAAGCAAGTCGTATAAATAGTATAAACTGAATAAATTGAATAAATTGAATAAATTGAATAAGTTGTGTAAATTGTGTGTGAACAAGATAAATAATACTCGACCAAAATCATATGTAAACTAATATATGATTAAACTGCTACACAATAAATATATCCTAACGACGTCTCATGAGTTGGACCTACTACTATTTATACATATATAAACGAAATTAATAGCCCTCCAAAAGGATCATATGTAAACAAACAAACAAAAAAACTTTTGATATTGGTGAATTAATTGACAATGCTGGTAGTGTAGTAACGGAAAAAAAGGGGGGAAGGTGAGGTTTATATAGGATATCTATTATAATAAATAAAACGTAGGTTAGTCTTGAGAGTTTATAAAGTACAAATGTTGATTTGGTTTAAAGTGTAGATGAAGATGGTACATTGATAGATCAATCTGAATTGTACTGAAGGAAATTTTGGTATATGAATTTAGAATCCATGTAGAATCTATTTATTTTGTACTACAAAAACTTGCGCAAGCTACAGTCAATCCAAGCAACTAGTATCAACGCCCTTAAACCTTTAATAAGTAACGAGGTTATTAAAAAAAAAGAGGGCCCATACATGATAACAATAATAATAATCTGCTCGTATATCAACAACATGGACCATATGATTAGCGTAAATATGTGTGTCTGAGTGTGATGCTGTGAGTCTGTGTGTATCTGTGAGTGTGCTCAAATCCACTTTAAATCCACAACTTTAAAAGTCCAAAGTGGAGCATTCGAGCATTTGAGCATTAATAGAACACATTTTAAGAAAGAGCTCTGGAGATGCTTGTGTTTGTGTTCCTTTTTTAATTTATTTATTCTATTCATTTATTCTATTTATTGGTAAAATATATTCAAAGGTCACACACACACTGCCTTGGTTTAAAGGACAAAGAAAGGCGGAAACAAAGTACATGTATTCTGTAGAAATCCATTAAATATTAAACATATTTATCCTCAATGCCCATGAAAACAAATGTATATAAATTTTCTTTCTTTTACCTTAGTTAATATTTATACGCACACAGAGCAGTGCAGTCAAAGAGCGGCTTAGTATTTATACGGTACAGACACCTATCAACATGCCTTTCTTCTACTTGAAAGTCGACATTTAGCCAAGCTACCACCTACCAATTACCAGTTTTCAGTTACCAGTAACAGGCCACAGCCACAGCCACAGCCACAGTTACCAAAGTCACCACCGCAAATGGTCTAAGCTGCTTGGATTATTACCATTCCCTGTTATTGCCATACAGCTGGCTGTCACTGCTACTTTATTCGCGTCAATACCCTTTATATATTAATTATATTATTTTCCTTCTTCTTGTTCTTCTTTACTGCGTATTACCTAGTTTCCTAATCTCTGATCCAGAGCGTGTGTGTTTCGCGTTTTAAACTAGATTTGATTCACTGCTTAGCCGAGAAGACAGGGCTTTTTGGATTGTATTTGTTTTTTTGTTCTTGTTTAGTATTATTATTATTATAGTGGTTGGTTGACTTAACCAAAAAAATGCAAGTACCCTAACGATCTATCTACATAATTCTCTAACTGGCTATTAAAATACTCTGGTCTAAACCTTTTTCTTTCTATTGTTCCTGTTTTAACCATAACAAGCATAGATGGTATTTAAAAATGATCCATTCAGGTTCAAATACCAAGGGCAGCTCCGACTATTCAATATGAAATTCCTCACTGTTTACACATGTCATATGCTGGACTTATAATCAATATGAACTGGAATTTAATACAAGTAGTTTATAAGGGGCTAAACAGTGGCTAAAAAAGCACAACCATACAAAACAAACAAGCGAGATCTTAGCTTTTTTGTTTATTCATTGTTTGATAGTTCTTTCTCTTGAGCAGTGTAGCATTATCATTCATTTTGAAGTTTCAAAAATCATTGTTGACAATAAAGTAGAGAGTAACTGGATAAAATATTGTAGCTCATTAACATGTATATTAACCAATATCATTCAGATTTGTATATACAATACATAATCATGTTTTGTCTCTATACTTTGATCGTCATTGTCGCTTGTTTTTCCCTGCAGATGTAGGGCTCCACTATTACACCCACTGTAAATTCATTTCATTTTCATTTTCTAAACCATACATTGACACTTTTGTGTTTAATTTTTGTTTAATTTTCTTGGTTTCATTGGTTTAAAAAATGAGATCGATTAAACCAACCAAAGGGTCATAAACCGTGTCTTGTACATTTATTACTGTACACTGCTCTATGCGTAAGATGCGTGTAACATGTAACATAACTAAAATAGCCAACAGAAATATATAAATATATCCCATATACTTGAGAGATGAATAATAATTACTCTGGATCCCATATAGATTGAATACACATGTCATTTCGTCATTTCAAAACCTAGCGCTACATAATTAACTTTGAACGGAAATACAAAAAACAAATGAAAGAATAAATATTTTAAGCATAAAATTTTATGTCAGCAGTTCACAAAAAAAAATATTTTTTTTTTGTTCTTTTTGTGTTTCGCTTGATTTCGTTTGTGATTTGAATTTATAATTTCAATAAAGTCTCAAATACCTTATTTACGGATACAATTTAGTAGGAATTAATTATATTTTATTTCCCATAAACCTCATTTGTACTGTATCTAATAATATATATTCCTAATTGATATCCAAACTACTAAAATTACCTTGAAGTGTTAAAATTTTCAACAAAATATCATCCATACTTTTCTTTTAATCATTTTTCAATCATATATATATTTTTTTATTTTTAACACGTACTGAAAAATTCATCTTTTAGTTTTACCGTCAACCTTTTTTCTCCTCTAGCGACCATTTTGGCCTCATGACTTGCAACCTCTCGACAGAACCTTCAACTCAGACATAAAATTAGCCTTTCAATGAACTTCTATCATGTCTTGAAACAAGATTTATAGTTACCTTTGTAGATATACATATATAATATTTGGTTCATGTTTTGGCGTCAACTTTTTGTTTAACTCAAATCGTTTCGAGACTGGTTATATTTAAACTCTGGTTTGAATTTTAATTTCATTAAACTAACTGTACTTTACTTTTCCATGAATTCCATGGAACTTTACAAATTCCGCTGAAGGTGTCCATTAAAATACAATAATACTTAGCTTCCGGATATGAAATCATAATAAAACCATCGTTTCTGACGTTTTAAATTACTCGCTTAGGTCCAAGGCCATCAAAACAATATCTTATAATATCTATTACCTTGTTTGATGAGCTTGTTCGTTCAGTTGGTTGCACCCTTATTTGTTTAACAGAATCATAATATTTCGAGATTGCGTGAAGTTTAAAGTCAAATATTAAAAATATTAGAAACATAACAGCCAAATAAGTAGAAATCAAAAGCATAGAAACACCGTATAGACTTACAATGATGACGACGATGAGGCGTTCGTATAAAGCCCGCTGAAATAAATTAGACCTAGGTCATGCACTGCAATATATCTCATTCTAAACGACGGTGTTAAGTCCAGTTCCTATTCCAATTCCAATTTCCATTTACTCTTCCTAATTCAGGTCAATTAAAATCCACTGAAATCCATCTTGGATATCACACACAGTCACATTATATCCGATTTCCCCTTGGATCCAACTCCAACTTGGGGGGATGGTCATATCATCACTAACCTAACAACAAGGACTGAGCCCAACACGCATCAATGCAACTAAATCGAGGGTTTTGCTCTTTCTTTCACACGGACCTGCTTTGATCAGTCCACGGATTGGATTTGGTATTTCTCCTATTTCTGTTTCTGATTTTCGTGGTTGCTTGTCTGTATGCCTTCCTCTTGTAAATTTTCATCGAAGCTTTAGCTTAATGGGGATTGATGTGTTCTTATAACGAGTTCGTATCACCCAAATTATCAACAACCAATAATCGAAAAAAAAAAACCAACATCTAATAACATGTTCAATGTCATAAAAGTAATTCAATCATTGGAGACACAAAGAAATATTGGGCTGTTTCAGCGGTAAACCAAAAAAAATAAAATAAAATCAAACAAGTCTCTAAATCAGGTATGAAATTTGTTTTGATACCATGACTCTGGGAGAATTCAGTGGATTTGGAATCTCAGTTGTCTCAATTAAGCCATTTAAGAAACTTCCTGACATAATCATTAATAAGCAAAAAACTACTTGACAACACATTTTCATTTTTGTTGTCTTCCCGGTTCGACTCCGAATTGACACATTCTTTTTTTCAAATATTTCCTCGGTTGTCGAAGGAGGTGGGGTAGAGAAAAAAAAATTTCAGATCTTAGTCAGACAGATTTACAATACTTTGAGTTGTATGTGAATAAACGGTCTCAGCCTCCATACATGTAAAAAAAAAAACCCGTGTATGGTATTATAAATTTGACTATGACTATTAATTCTCCAACAACAAAAGTAAGCTGGCGAACAAGAATCACTTTAAATAATCACTATATACCCCCACAAATTCTCGCAAAACCATTCTGACTAGGTAGGAATCTCATTGAATTATACCATGTCCTCCATTTTACCAAAATTTGCTGCTCAGAATTCCTGTCGTTGGATCATGAGGAACCAGCGACGAAAGCTTGTACATCCAACCACAGCTATCTGTATAAGTCACACATATTTTCATACAGGTCCAAAGACAACTTCACATCACGCTGGACCTTATAGCAGTAGCAGTGACAGTAATTCTACTACACCAGCAAGAAAACCAGTCACATTGCTGGATATTCGAAAATTGTATAAACAACAAAAGCCAATCGCGGTTTTAACGGCACATGACTACATATCCGGCAAAATTGCGGATCAAGCTGGCGTGGACATTGTGCTTGTAGGTGATTCCTTAGCTATGGTAGCATTGGGCTATGATAATACCAATGAAATTGAGCTAGAGGATATGATTCATCACGCACGTTCAGCACGCCGTGGAGTCAAAACAGCATTTTTGGCAGCTGACCTACCCTTTGGATCATACGAATCGTCCCCTGAACAAGCGTTAGATTCAGCCATGCAAATGGTTAAAAGAGGCCGTGTGGATGCTGTCAAAATAGAAGGTGGTGTTGAATATACAAGTACCATTCAAAAATTGACATCAAGAGGTATTCCTGTTATCGGTCATGTTGGACTTACTCCACAAAGACAGACAATGTTGGGAGGATTTAGAGTCCAAGGTAAAACGGCTGAATCTGCGGAATCAGTGCTGATTGACGCTTTGGCCTTACAGAATGCTGGATGTTTTGCACTAGTACTTGAAGCTGTACCCGCTCCAATTGGTGAGCTTATCACCACTCAACTAAATATTCCAATAATTGGTATTGGTGCTGGCCCTGGAACTTCTGGCCAGGTATTAGTTCAACTTGACATGTTGGGTGGGTTTGATGGCTTTACACCAAAGTTTTTGAAAAAGTATTCAACTTATTTGAGTACAAACGTCCAAGCTTGTGCTCAATATGTTGAAGAAGTGCAAACCGGAGTCTTTCCAGAATCCAAGCATTGTTATCCAGTATCGGATGCTGAGCTTGAAAAGTTTCAGCATATTTTGTCTTCTAAATATACCAAGACACTTAAATAGGACAAAAAAAAATAAACATTCAAACATTAATATAATACAAGTATATATATTTTCTCCTTCATAAATTAGTGAAACAAAAGTGCATTGCCATTGCGAATAACGCTGACTTCAGATTGCTCGTTTTCTTCTTGCTCTCCTACATTAAACACCATGGTCCGTCCGAACTCTGGAGCAATAACATCCTGAGCCCTATTCTCTTTTTCGGCTAATTCATGAAGCAAGTCCCGAGGTTCCAAGAAATGTTCGTCACTCAATACAAATGTACCCCAGTGTACTCCAACCAGTTTACGCGCACCTAAGTCCTTCATGATCTGGATTGCTTCCTGAGGATTGGTATGCTGCGATCTCAAATGCCATCGAGGCGTGTAAGCTCCACAAGGAATCATAGCAACAGCACACCCAGACCCGTACACTCTCTTGATTCCCTCAAATAGCGGATATGAGTAACCTGTATCACCAGCATGGAAAAATGTAGGCTTACCATATCGAAGAACCACAAACGAGCACCACAATGTAGTATTGGCATCCACCATCTTACGGCCTGACCAGTGCATTGCGGGTGTACAAGCAATTTCCCAACCCTCTTTTGGATCAGTTCCTGGCATGGGCATAGTTTGCCACCAGGTCATTTCGTGGTACCTGGATTTATCAATTCCTACTGATTCCAAGTGCCGTCCCACACCTTCAGGCACCACCCACACTGCAGAATTTCCAATCTCACTGGCTGATTCTAACTCTAAATGATCGGGATGGTCATGAGAAACAAGGACGACATCTATCTTAGGTAATTCTGCTAGTTGACATGGCGGTGGTGAAATCCGCTTTGGCCCTAAATATGGTGATACAAGATGCTTTCCGAAACAAGGGTCCGTTAAAAAGTTAAGCCCAGCCATTTGAACAAATGCACAGCTTTGTCCTAGCCAGGTAAGTGTTAACCGGTCTTTGACTGCTGGTAACAGCAAATCGTCCTTTCCAAAGTCCTGGTGTATTGATTCAGAAGGATCAGAGGGCGTAGATGTTGAAGAGGTTGCAACTAAAGTGGGTGACTCGTCCAACTGTTCATGCTGTGGTTTATAATCTAGCGAAGTTTGAAATAATAGATCAAAGTCCGGTCGACGGGACGGCAAGTGTTTGCGAATCTCCTCCAGATCCAACGGTACTCCACCCCGTGGCTTCGGATGAAACACCTCTGAGATTCTGCAAAACAAAAACTCATACACTGTCTGAGCTCTGTATTCCGGGAACGGGTTCACGAACCTGCCTCCAACAACCATTGGTCTATACTGATTCGAAGGCCAAGCATGATTTTGCAAGCTTATAAAAGTTAGAGATAAATTTTCCTTTTACCCTAGTATAGGCAACCATGAACAACCTACCTTTCTACATCATTTTCATGGTCTTTCTTACGCTCGCGCTCTGAGATCTCGTAACTTGTCCTCAGTTGCACGTAAGAAGCGTAAGCAGTGTATGCCACAATGACACCCACTCCAGCTCTCGCCTTGTAAGAGTTCAATGAAAACATTAACCGCACAAAAGACCGCCAAAGTATTCCCTCCACCTTGACTGTATTTCAATAAAGATAGTTGATTTGTTTGAGAAGCTCAAAAGTCTGTCCCAACAATCTTGTGTGTATTGGAGAGGAAACAAATGGATCAACCAAATATGAAAAATATGAAAAAAAAATTATATTGATATATATTTATGTTAAAACTATGGGACATAAATATGCAAATAAAAATAATTGGGTTTTGTCCCAATTATCCCCCTAACCCGCCCACCGTGATCTCAATATGTTCATCGATTAGCAGGAATTGAAGCCTTCATAGTGCGCTATTCAAGCCTGTGACAGTTTGAACTGTGAGAAGTCATGAGTGTAAGTTTTCATTGTCTTTTATTTCCAATTTAAAAGTAGTTTTAAGATGGTAAAAAAGCTTAATACTTAATGCTTGAAGCTGGTTGTTTTCCTTTTTTTATAAATGTACCTAGAATTGTGACATATGGTCAGCATCCCGTGATCTCATTAAACTTCCAAGATTGCTGACTTCAAATGAAGGAAATTCCTACAGACTTTCTAACTCTCTAACCTACCATCCGCTCACAAACATGAAATCACCAAGTAAACCTGTCCGTAAATCTCCTCTTAACCAGACTAAGGTTTCATTTAAGCCAGCTGTTAAACCGAAACGTCCTCCAGCTCGCCCTCGTACTCCTCCTCCACTTGCTAACCACTCAATTACGCCGCCAGATACCCCAGAGCAACCCAAAGTCAACTTAAACAACCCAATCTACGTTCGAGAGTACGCCCGCATTGAAAAAGAGCACCATATTGCATCTCCATTGTTCAGAGAAAACGTTTTTGCCGCTGAGAAGATACTACTACACTTTGACATGTCTATTCAGTTCGGCCCAACAGTGGGCATGACTCGACTATTCCGTTGGAACCGTGCTCATGATTTGGATCTAAATCCTCCCCAAATAGTTTTTCAAATTCTATCACAGGCTCCAGATTCTGAACTTAACCAGCCTTACTCGCATGGCAGGATCTGAAATGGGTTATTAAAAATAGTAACAGTTCATTTTAATATTCTACTTTTTATTTGTCATCTTCCAACTCAACAATTTGAGTTGGTGTACTATGACTGTGACCGTGGTGATCTTTATCGCAACAGTCGTTTTGCTGCTGTTGTTGCTGCTGCTGCTGTTGTTGAATTTGCATTTGGAAATTAGGTCCCAGCTCTTTAGCGAGCATTTGTTGACCAAGGGCCTGCATCTCTTGTGGGTGCATTGGCTTACCAGCCTTAGCCCTTTCTTCGGCCATAGTTTTCAGCTTGTTGTTGATCCCCTCTAGTTTGGCTTGTAAGACCTTGCCTGCCTTTTCCTTTTGTTGTGCCTCTTCCTCTTGCTTTCGCTTCTTCTCCAGCTTGGCTAGCTTCTTCTTCTTGCTAATCCGCTTCTTAGGCTTATGCATCTTCAGCGTATCAACGCCACTCCAAGCCCAGAACGGAATGAAACTCTCAATAACTCCGACATCTTCAAATAAATTGGGAAAGATCCAAATACCAGGCTTTACGGCCACAACTGTAATACAGAAAATAACAAGTCGAACAAGAGCGATTCCAAAAAATGCAGCAATCAACCCCAAAAATCCCATCGAAATGTACCACACACCTCTGCGCATGGCCAAAGGCCATAGTGGAAACAGAACCACAGCGAAAATCGCTGCTAGGGCAAGTACTGCATAAAGATATGTTGTAATGCTTACGGGCTCGTAAAACCAGCAGAAGTACATGTCATCTTCAAACTGCTGATTGGGACTAATCTGTAAACATGGAACTCCAGCTTTGGGCTTAAGTTGTGCCTTAAGAGCGTCTTCAGTGTCAATTTTGTTAACTTGGAAAGCCAGGCGATTAATCGGCATCATTTTCAATGCGGCCAGCGCTTCTGATTTATTGGAAACTGCAGGTAGTCTCGAATTTGGTTTTTTCAGTGCCTTCTGGTAATCTGGAGATTCAAGTGCTCGGATTGCTCTCTTCACTGAATGCTTGTTAGATTTTTATCACCGCGATTTTCAATTCACGTACCTCTGAAAAACTGATGTCTCTTTTCGTTCATGATTCCTTCGCGTTGCTTGAGTAAAGCATGATGGCGTAGAAACTTCGCAACAGCTAACGCTGAAGGATCTACAGTTTTAAGATCCGGGGGACCAACTTGAACTGATGTCATTTTGTGGTTATGGTGACGTTGAAATATTACAATTAGTGGTAGGTAGGGAGAAGAAGTAGGAGGAAAAAAAAAGATCGAAAACAAAAAGGACAAGTGTTTTTGCCTTACATCCCAAACCCAGAAAATACACAAACTGTATTTACAACAAAAATTGATTATATTATATATTCTAAGAGTAGTGATTGAATTTCCAAAGTCTTGCCTTTCCAGAAAGGTTTCCAACGCTCATCATCTCACCACCTGGTGTAAATGACAGTGCAGTCACTCGACCAAGAGGCGTCGCTGTAGTGGGCCAATTTTTAAACACTGTAAATGAAGGAACATGCACCAGCCGTAAAGCGTCAGGCTTATTTTTACTTGCCATGGCCAGAATCTGTCCATCAGGGGAAAATACCAGCGTAGTAATAGCAGTGGTTAGCTGCTGTAATGTGCTTCGTGGCCTGTAAACTAACGGCTCTCCATCTGGTGTTGAGGAAGCTCCTCCTCCCTGTAGGCTCTGACGATCATACACATTGACTATACCACTTTCACTTCCAACAGCACACCATCGGTTATCCCTCCCGCCGAGCGCAATAGTAGAAGAACCTATAGCTCCTTCATCCCTCCAACGCCCACTAAAAGCTCTTTTTTGGGAATCCCATTCCCACACATCTCCACCAGTATTTAAAATCATCAAACCCTGGCCATCATAGAACCATGCAATATCTGCTACCTCTCCTTCAATTTTAGCCCCTGCAATCCATTGTCCATTTCCTGCTGCCAAAATATTCACCCAGCCCTCAGTACCAATCAGGCCGATGTATCTTCCACAAGGCGACAGCTTGAATCGCTCCATGTTAGGCTGGAACTGATCATGACCATACAGAGTTGACAGTTTAGTGACATTTCCGGTTTCAATATTCCAAATGTGCATTTGTTTGCGTCGGCCACCTGCAAAGATACGAGTGCCATCACTATGGAATAGTGCCGTTCGGAATGGGGATCGACGAATGTGTAAAGAGGTGGCTAATGGGTTCTTCTTGCCGTCAATATGGTAAAGTCTTAAAGTTTTATCAAATCCAGTTGTAAGAAGAATAGGATGGGTGGGATGAAATTGTAAGGATTGAATGGCTCCTTGAGAAGGCGCACTGTAGTTGGCATCCTTAAGTCTATCAATATCAATGGTTGAAGGTGGGAGCATGCGAGTCTTAGCAGTAGAAACATATCTTGAAGTTGTTTGCAAAAGCTTTGCAAGAGGATCAGAAGAAATAAGTGTTTCATCATCGCTATCTAAATCCATATCATCATCACTGTTCTGGCCAGGAGTCTTCTCTTGGGCCCATAAGGGCACTGGATAGATTTTTTCAAAACGGGTTCGAAGTCTCTTGACATACTCTTTTCCCGAGACTATGTCTTCCCGAGCATTTCGGCGCAGTTTCTTAAGGCGTGAGTTATCTACCAAAGAAATCTCTAGTCGTTCATCGTCACTATCAATCCAAGCGGCCCGGCCACCATTGACGTCAAGTATATCGTCCACATCGTCTTCAGATTCCGATTCAGATGAGTCTTCTTCACTGGAACCTGACATTTTCGCATCATCATCCACAAAAAAAAGCTGAGAATCGTCTAATCCAGCAACATCTTCTGCTTCGCTATCACTCTCCTCAGACTCCGGCTCTTCAGCATCAGACAAATTTTCGTCCTTGTCTTCGTTTAGAAAGGTTTCTAGGTCTAGATCGCGTAATCCTGATGCGAACCCTTCTGCATCCCCAAACACAATTCTCTCCAAAGCGAGTTCCTCTTCGTCCTTCTCAGGATGTCCTGCCTCTACTTTTCGTGAGCTTCTTTCCTTTTTACTTTTTACCATTTTTATGATAGATCGTTGAATCAAGAAAAACAGAAAAAAAAAATTTCCCAGAGATTTTTGCTAAAACTTTTTTCCCAACCTGCACGTGACTTTCCAAAATTTTTATCTTTTCTCAAGAATCAAATTTGAAAAGTTTACGAAGATTAAACTTGAGTAAACATACCAGGGCCGGCACAATGTTAAATGTAAGTATCATGGAATTGTAACTTTGGCAAAACGCTAATATATATTTAGCTTTTGTATTTTGACACTTCTGAAAAAGTCACCCGGTTTCTTAGGGCAAAAACTGGCAGGCCCTCTGATCTGCTAGTAGTTGCACAAGCTTTGATCTCTGGTGATCTAGATATATACCTGCCTCAAAAGGAAGTCGTTCTTCTGGACTGGTGGTTTGATTTTGTGGGGAATAAGAAAAACGCCTTGGCTCGGTGTAACAAAGACTACTGGAACTTACTGTCTACCATCTGGACCAGTTTAAAAGAAGACCAGGAAACACTTTCCAGAGTGTACTTGAGCCACAACTTTTTAACAATTTTTTCTGATACTCTTCATGACTTAACAAAGTTAAAACTCGAAGAAACATCTGAGACTCAAGTGCAGGAATTGATATTGGCAATCGCCAATGCCATAAAAACCTTAGGAATGTCAAATCTTTGGTTCCGAATCCCTTCAGATTCCGCAAATGTCATGATATTCAGTTTTTTAAAGACCATTGAATTTTTACACATCAATTATTTTTCGCTATTAGAACAAGAATGCTCCATATCATTGACCCAGCAAATCTCAAATGTACTTCAGGCCACCCTTTATGGAACAAGTGATTTGAGAAAGTTATCAACTACTTTTAACTCAAAGTGTCTTGGAATCGCTTTTATTACTCTTGGCTATGACCTGCCTGAGTCCATTCATTCAACCATTAAATCAACTGTATCAGTTTTACAATATGACAAAGAACAAGAGACATCAGATATTGATTTTACTGCTCTTTCTCCTGACAATATTTCTATTCGTGATAAATCTATTACAGTCAGATCGATTGTTGAATTTTACTCTATTATATGTGCAAAAGCACCACAAAAAGCCCCCAATGCATTTTTCAGTCTGACAAAACTATATCCAGACACTCTAAAGCAACTAATCAAAGTAGCTGGAGAATATCAAATTAAAATCAAGACTGAGTCGCTCATTAGTCTTGTTGACACGCATCTTAGCAACTCTAATCAAATTGACTGGGAATTTTTAGAGCTTATTTTAGATCTTGAATCTAGTGTCTTGACTGAAGAGAACCGAATGATCAAATTATTATCGACAAAGTCACCTTCAACTGAATCTTTCAATTCATTTTCAAAAGCTTTCATTAAATATTATGCTGAAGCCAGAGAGTTGGTTCAATTTATTTTAAGCTGGAAAAATCATATTTTAGATGGTAGCCCTTGGTGCGGAAATGAAGTACTTAACTGTCTTTCTCTTCATATTAAGTCTTTATCTACGCATCAGCTGAAGGGGTTAATGTCTTCATTAGTTCAACCTATTCAAGAAAATGGTAATGGAGAGTCTTCCTCACAAATTTTTACTCCTATTATTGCTGTAATTATGAGTTTTTTTCTACAACAATCGCCTCCTGCAGCAGTTCTATATGAGCCCCTTTTTGTGGTCATTGATTCTGACCTTTTTATTGACTCAGAACTGGCGTGGTACGCCAAATATTTGATTTTGTCATTGAACTCTGCCATTGTAAGTCGCAAATCAGCTTCTCTTTTAAAACAGGTCAAGCATATAAAATATGGCTTGGAAAAAGATTCAAGTGATAAATTATGCCTATATGTGATGCAAATTATTTTCAGAATTCGTGAGTTCTCTGAAGTTGAAAAGTTTGACCATATTGTTAAGAAAATACTGAAGCACATTGGTAAGAAAGTGGAAAATCCTGAAGAATTTCTTCAGATAATCAATCAGAGATGGCTTTTAGTTGTAAATAACTGCTTCGACAACGAAAACAAAGAGCGTCTAGTTGGCCTTTTTGCACAGTTTCAAGAGTCATTCCAAAAACTGTGCTCAAATGAAGTGTTTTATGAGCAACGACACTTGTCTAAAATAGTCGTCACCCAAATTGCTTCTGAGCTTGAAAAAGAGAATATAGACTTGCTCAGATATAAGCTCCTAAGTATCATGCCTATGGAGATTGTGAGACGTGAAAATCGTGCCAAAATTCTCACAATGCTGACCAATACCCCAATTGACACGGACTCATTGAATAACCAAGTATTTATTCGAACTGCCATCGTCAGGTTTTTAGAGTATCCTACCATTTCTACTGATATTGAAACTAAACCCCATCAATTACGGGATTACTTTACTGCTGTTGATAAAATTGCCAGTGATCAACTGGAAACTATCACTCGAAGCGCATGTGAGCGTGTAATCGGATACCACGCTTTGAACTACAAGAACCAAGAGATTAGCGAAAAATATCTGAAGAATCTCATTGATCATGAAATTTCATTCCTAAACAACTTAAAACCAAACAAACCCTTGAGTTCCTCAAAACAAAAGGCTCTTGATTTTTCATGTCTGGTAGCTGCTGTTGCGCCAGTTGAGATTGTAGCCTCTGCGGGTTTGAACGATCTTTTAATTAGCGTCTTGTTGGCACAGCTTCAAAACACCAAATCATCTATTGCTGTGAGCCTACAGCAATCAATTTTAATATTACGAAACTTAGACCGAATTTCCTCGCTGTCTGAAAAATTAAACGAATCTACTACTCTTCATTCTATTTTAGGAGGATATGTTTCTCATGCTATCCTGGAATTAAAAAATAATGAACTGGAAGTTAATAGCCGGCAACTTTTGGCTTACTGCTTCCAATTGCTGGCACGTACTAGTGTCAGCGCAGTTGATATTGAGACTGTCATAGCTTTATATACAATTGTGTGTGAGCATGGCATTGAAGTGGATGAATCAATTTTGCCTAAAAAGCTCTTAAGCCTGAATGATACTGATTTCACCGCCTATCTTGGCTCAATTGTATCTGAATGTTTTAATCATCCTACCTCTACCTTTCCTTACTTCAAAACTGCGAAAGTTTTTGCTTCTACTGCGGATAACTCGTTGCATCCTTCAAGTATTGAGCAGTTCATTAGACTGATTTCCTTAGCACTATCCAATGGAAGGTCCTTTGATAAAAAATCTCTATTAACTTTCTTTGATTTGATTAATTTGTTACTAAAGGACAAAACTTGGATCATTACACAGTATGCTCTAGAGCTTATCATTGCGGCAATTACTGAACTTTCATCTGAAGGGCCCGAGCTTGCTGTGGGAGGAAACCAGGATGATGCATTTGTAGCTGCCACTTGTGTTCTCTCTTCAATCCTGCTATTTCACCGTCATCGATTGGCAGGAAGATACTTCTTAATAACCAAAGTGTTTTCAGTTTTTCTCACAGCTCTTGCCAACCCAAGACACGCCTTATCTAGCACCAGGTTTTCATATGTTCCTAAGAATTTAAATCTTGCTTGTGAACTCCAACTTACTGAAAAGTCTGCTGCTGCTTACTCCAGACTGTTGGACAATTTGTGTGAACCTCCTATTCAGGCTATTCGTGAACGTGGAGGCAAGTCTAACCTGACTTCTGCGTCAACACTAGCAAAACGACAAGTCTCTAAGTTTGTTGGAATTTTACTTTTAAATTATGTTCGGTTAACTCTTCAGACTGGATTTACAGGGCCTATCAAGAAAGCATTGACCCCAGGCTTTTACTTGGTTTTTGATGTTCTAGGTGAAGAAAAGCTACGCGCCGCCAATTTTCTGCTTGATTCGAATTCAAGGCCTTATTTCAAGACACTATATGAAGACTTCATGTCCCACGGTAAGTGGAAAAACGATTAAATAATTTTATATCCAATAGAATCATGTATTTTTAGTTTCAGTTCTTGTTTATTTAATTTTATTTTTTTGTGAGAAGTTGACAGAAAGTAAATATGTTATGAATATTTCTTGTTTGGTGTTACGCGATTTTCAAATGAAGTTTTCACTGTATATTTTGATTTGTTTGGTGTCTGGTGTTTTCATTCAGTTTTTTATTTACTTTTCATTTTTTACCACCTTGATTTTAACAATTCGACAAACAATCTTTAAAAGCCACTTCTACTTCTATACTCTCAAACCGCTACAATGTCTTTTTTTGATATGAAAGCACGGCGTGAAAATGCCGCTGCTAAGAAGAAAGTTGTGGTAGCCCCTATCTCTCAGCCATGGGTAGAGAAATAGTATGTATAACAATAGCAGTCATCCCCCCATGAGTCTAATGAATGAATTCGTTCTACTTTAGTCGTCCTAAGAAATTGAGTGATGTCTCTGCTCAAGATCATGCGATTAGTGTGTTGTCGCGTACAATTCAATCCAGCAATGTAAGTAAACCAAATGATTTTCATATTGTATCATATTGCTAATCCTTGTTAGCTGCCTCATATGTTGTTCTATGGCCCACCCGGTACTGGTAAAACATCTACTATTTTAGCTCTTGCTAAAGAACTTTATGGGTAAGTGCATTTGTATTGATTTTTGATCTTTATAAAGCCACTCTAACTGGAAGAAATTAACATTCGCAGACCTGAGATGATCAAAAGCCGAATTCTTGAACTAAACGCTTCAGACGAACGAGGTATCAGCATTGTACGAGAAAAAGTCAAGAACTTTGCACGAATTACTGTGTCAGCACCTTCAGAAAGAGCCAAAAAGGAATATCCTTGTCCTCCGTTTAAAATCATTATTCTAGATGAAGCCGATTCCATGACAAGTGATGCACAGTCAGCATTACGTCGAACCATGGAAACATACTCAAAAACAACACGATTCTGTTTGATCTGTAATTACGTGACCCGTATCATCGATCCTCTAGCATCTCGTTGTGCCAAATTCAGATTCAGGCCGTTGGATGAAACAAATGCCCTTGGAAGGCTACAATATATTGCTGAGGAAGAAAAAGTGAATTATGAAGAAGGAGTGTTGGAGGTCTTGCTGAAATCATCTGAAGGTGATTTGCGTAAGGCAATTACATTTTTACAGTCTGCTGCTAAACTTACATTGAGCCCAAAGGCACCTACGGAAGTGGTAGACGGAGATGATGTTGTGATGGCAGATGATGAGAATCCCGCACAGTCCGTGTCAGGTGGAGCAGCAGCACCAGGGAAGGTCACCGTAAGCATGGTGCAAGAAATAGCAGGAACAATTCCTTATGACGTGATTGAGTCTCTAGTAACAGCCTGTAAACCGCAGCGCATGAAGTCTGGATTTGGTGATGGAGTGTTCAAGGGTCTCATGAGTGCGGTGGAAGAAGTCATGCTCGCAGGATGGAGTGCTACACAACTTCTTACGCAGCTCCATGATCGGATTCTGTTGGATGATGAATATTCTGGTGAGCAAAAGAATTCGATTTCTTGGACCCTGTCAGAAGCTGAAAAAAGGTTGACAGATGGGGCTGATGAGCACATAGAGATCCTGAATGTTTTGACCAAATTTGCCAAAGTTATTTTCAATTAGTGAGAGTTAATCAATGTTATTATTTATCCAGTTTATGTTTCATTTTGAGTTAATTTAACTATAAAATATGAGAACAGTATGTGCTTAAATCAATGAAAAGTGTTTTGTGCAAGAGTAGGAGCTACATTATTTTTATTTATTTATTTATTTTCTTCATCCCAAGCATATGAAAACTCATCTTTTTTCAAAACACTATTATACTCTTCAACTTAGATGGACAGCCCAAGGGCCGCCGCCACTCCATCAAAGGCATCTCCTCAAGTCACATTCCATGAACTCTTAACTTCATTCCATCAGTTTCTTATAATCCTCACGCATTCTATTCTTTACTACCGAAGAGTTTATCCGGAGGATTCGTTCAAATTAGCTAGGTTCTATGATATTGCAGTCCACCAAAACCGGCATCCAGGTGTTTGTGACTGGATTCAAGAGGTGACAAGTTCATGTCTTGAAAGCATTCAAAAGGTTAGTTTTGTTTACTATTTAACTTATTCGTATCCTCGATCTGGGTTTATTTATTTTATGTTTTTTTTTTTCTCTTCCTTTTTTAATTGCTAATTTGTTTTCTTAGAATTCTGTCACTCATATATCTATTGTTATTGTTACAGTTGACGATATTCCCCTCGAACGATTCACAATTGACGTATCTGGGTTTCCATCTTTGCGAAATGACAATAATGGGGATGACCTTGTTCCTGGCCAAACTTGGGGTGGATTGAAACAAGAGTATAGATCAATGCTAGCTTACTTTGCGTCTATTTGCCAATCGAATAATGGGCATGAAGATGATGGTGATGACGGTGACGGTGATACTGATAGATTTTCATTGGGTACAATTGGAGGAGGCTTGCCGAGTGATTGTTCATTTACGGTCACGATCGAAGTTCCCTCAGACCAAGTAATCGAAACTCCAGTATGTTTAAAATGTCTTTTAGTCGAACTCTAACCCTCTCTGTATCTCTCTCTAGGTCATTTTGATATGACAATACGAGTCCTCAACTTATTTACTAACCACGGAGGGTGTATTCCTGTTTTGCTTTAGACTGATTTTCCTTGGATTGCATCTGATGTTCAATCACTTAATAATGGCATGAGTGGTCTTGACCCCCGCAGTAGTCAAGCTCGAAATCATAACGGCGGCAGTTGGAAAAATCCCCATAAAATACACGGATATAAGGTGAAACCAATTCGGTACGCAAGTATAGGGCCATTAAGTTTTAACTTTTGGATGGAGGAAACACAAGCTAAAGCTGATTTACGCGAGCGCTCATAAATGTATCAAGAAAAAAAAAAAAAAAAAAAAAAAAAAACACAAGGTTTACAAAATTAATGCTTAGGGATTGTTTGGAATTAAGGAATTGAAATCAGTGAAATTACATCAGGTGAATATTTCAAACATATAATAAATAAATAATAATAAAAATATTAAATACTGATTGTTATATCAGGCTTGGATAGAAAGAACAAAACTGTAAACTTCCATTATAAATGTATGTATGTCTATGCTTTTTTTTGGAGGTGGGGCGGAGGTAGGAAGATAGGTATATTGGACGTTGATGATGGGGAGGGAGAGTTCCATCAACTTCCCGCATTTCCTTCTTCTAACCAAGACCTAGAATAGCCTTGGTGTTTTCGTAAATTAAATAACTAATGCTAACCGCAGGCCCTACTTTTGCAAGATTGGGCAAAAGACCTCGCCAAAGACCTTTATATCCATCACGAGCAACCGTTTTATGGTAGACATCCATGAATCCTGTATACCGATAAGGATGGGCATGAGTTCCTTGCGCTTGTAAACGTGTACGTAGAAGGTTAATAGGGTAGACTAAAGAAGCACCTACACACCCACTTGATGCTCCCATTGATAGTACTACCATGTTGCCAAGTTTGACTTCTGATTCTTCAATTCCTTGCTTTTTGGCTTCACGTTTGAGGTAAGCACGCTTCAGGGCAGAAAAAGTTCCCAGATCAAAGGCGGCAAATGGGAAAATACCCAGCACACCTACACCTATGCCCCTGTAGAACATGCGAATACCATTCTCATTCCACATTTGTTTAGCTGTTTTATACAGCAGATCATTTCCTCTCAGTGTGGTTGATAATGCTTCACATTGTATTCGGAATTTCAGAGTATCGATGGGGTATACCGTAAACTGAGCAATTACTCCACCGAACCCACCAGCCAGAAATGTCGACGTTCGTGAGATTTCTGAAGTATCTTCTACACCTTCTAGTCGTGCAAAAAATCGTTTGGCGGTTTCAAAGGATCCGAATTTCATTGCTGATTCTGGGAATACCTTGACTACGTTTAATCCGTTGCCGACAAAAAATGACCTTACCCCACCTTGACTCCAAATATGTTTGAATGCGCGGACCAAAGGTCCTGAGGCTGCTTGTTTACTAGCACCAGCTGCTTCTAATGATGACTTTGCTGCTGATGCTGATGCTGATGATGCTGATGCTGATGCTGAAGCCACTGCAGACGCAGTAGCCGTCTTTTTTAACGGTTGTCCTGATTGTGCAATGAGGTACACTTTTAACCGGTCGAATGGAGCGGTACATGTTCTAGAGATAACCCCTGCAAATCCACCTGCCAGAAAGTATCCAAGGCCGTTAAGAGTCTCACTACTTAGAAAAAAGTCACCCTCTGAAGACAGGTCAAGCTCTTCAATGAAAAACTCGTATGCTGCTCGTAGTGTAACGTTATCTTCGTGGGGTACAAATAGTAGAAACTTTGACCACTCATCGTAGGAGATACAACCGTCACCGTCTAAATCGATAATGTTGAAAAACATTTCAGCGCGATCGTAATCAATATCAAGGCCTAATCGCTCAAGCCCATCAAAGACTTCATCGAGATCAAGCATTCCATCTTGCTTAGAATCTAGTGCTTTGAACGAGAGTGCAATATGTTTTTCAGTGAGCGTCATGAACGATTTAAAATCGTCAAAGGACACAAAGTCTGAGTTTGATTTAGCGATATTGTACACTAGTTGTTCGATACCATCCTCTGAGTTTGGTAGAGGATTGTAGTGCTCACGGAAGGATTCAAGTAATGAATCAGCATCGACTTTGCCAGTCTTGGAGCTGTCCAGCGCTTCGAACAAGCGTTGTATTCGTTGTTCACGCTGTGTGGGAGAGCCCAGCATTGTTTGGATATAAGTGTCTTGATAGAATAAGTCGTCTTCTTCGTAGGCTTCAGTCATTGGAGGGCTGGAGAAGCCAGTGGAAGAGTATATTATGCTATAGATCTAAAGTAGTGAGAAGACAGACGAGGAATGAAAATAGAAAAAAAAAAAAAAAAAAAGAAATGCAAAAGAGAGGAATTGGAATCGAGTAAGAGATTTTTAAGCAGATCTGAAACCGATTTTTTTAAAGATTTTTAAGGGAGTTTTGATTTGATGAGCAAAACGAGGATTTCTAGGTAGTTTCAAATGTGGAGCTGTGGGAAAAGAAGGTGAGGATTCCGGATTGACTTGACTTTGACTGCTGATAGTCGAGATAATAAAAAAAATAAAAAAATAAAAAACTAAATGCACACCAATGAAAATGAGCTACGAGGAGAAAGAAAAAATAATAAAAATGTAAAATGAGAAAAACAGGTGAAAGGGTCTGGAGATTAGACTTTTTGATTGGTTGAAGAGGATTTGGTTTTTTTCAAAACCAGAAGTTGCCTGAGGTTGTGGTGTCTTTTGATATTGTAAAGAAGGAGAATTTGTCTATAATCGATAGGAAGAAGAAGAAGAAGAAGGAAGAGAAGAAAAAGAGGAAAGGTTTTGGCTGGGTGTAAATGAGGATCAAGGATATGCTCACTGCTGTGTGTAGACAGGATAAAATGGAACTCGCAAATCAACGTTGAGCTATTCTCAAGCAAAAACGAACTTTGAACTTTGGGTAGTTTTCTCATATGTAGAAAGATTAGCCCCGCGAAAATAAACAAAAAATTAAAGGAAAAAAAAAAATAAAACACGCGAAAATAAACCGGTAAACTGTTTGGAAATATCGTTTGTCCTTGGGCTGGGGTTAAAGTTCATTTTGGTTCATTTTGGTTCATTTTGGTTCATTTTCAGTTGACTTTTTCAGGTTTTGTGAGCTCAGATCATGTGATACATGTTTTTGTTTGTGACCCCGGATTTCTTGGAATATCTTGATGAAGCATCGTCCAGCTCATATTCTACTCATATGCCATCATATATGATGAGAGAAAGAAAAAAGTGTAGAAGGAAGCACAACAACTCCAATCGCAATAAACAAGTGTATAGAATATGAATTGTATTGAAATAGTCAGAAAATGAACTAAATTCAATTAACAGCGTATAACAGTAAGTGTTAGTACTGGTCTTGGTTGTACTAGTTCTCTGAAAAATAAAATATGAAAAATACCAACTTTTTTCAGGTTTCTTTATTTATATTTATATATTAAATCACACGTAAGTATTCAAAATAAACTCCAAAGATAACTAATTCAGTTCTAACAAATCAAATTAGCATATATATAAAAATACAATAAATATAAATAAAAATGAGAAGCAATTTTATGTTCTTTTGGCGTCTCCACTGAAATATATGAGTTTATATCAATTTATATATAACATAGGCAAATTCCTTTTCTCGAAAATCATTAAAATTACAGATAGAGAAAATTCCAACCCAGACGAAACTCCTTAGATCTTATGTTATCTTGTGGATAACATTGATTCCTTCTCTATGTGCTCTGCGACACCAATACAATTGGTTACATGCCCCAATTGTTGAAGTATATTGATAAGACACTCTAAAGATTAACACAGAAACTCAGCAGAAAAAAAACAATTTAACATTATAGCTATGATGAACGAGAATTAAATACAGTAAGTATTCGTTGACAGATGAGACGCTCACATATCCTGTATTAACTGTGTTATTAGTATCATTTTTATGATTAGCAATATTATTAATTTACTTAAAACCTTGACCAACAGCAGGTGCAAATAGATGAAATGCTAAGATCAAAGAAAGATGGCTACGCGATGAGAGAGAGAGTTACGAATCGTATTAGCTCAAGATACAGCAATAAGACATGGCTTTGTACAGACACTGTACTTCAGAGTTAGATTCTGACTTGGATAGAAAATTTTATTTAATGGGATAAAGAAGAAGATGATGGCCATATAAACATGAAGATGGTGATGATAGAAGAGCACTTCTATCTGGCTCTGACTGTTCAAGTGACCTAAAAAATGAGTAAACCACATACCGTTTGGTATAAAAAAAATATAATCAAAAGAGACATTAAACTTATTGTGATTTCATGATGTTTATCTTTGTTGACTTTCATTTACTAGGACTGAGTTTATAGGTGATTTTAATTTTATTTCAAGGAATTGACAGGTTTACTACAAGTTTGTTATTTTTTTCAACTTAATAAAAGTGTCATCTAATGAAGCCCTTAAACATATATATCCTTCTACTTGTATATTTCTTTTACTTTTTAGATATTTTGCTTGTATCAGTTCTCTTATAGTCATTTCGTTATTTCTTTACGTGTAGTTGTACAACTTTGTATATATAAAAAATCATTTACAACACCTTTTTATTCTCATGTTTTCATTTTTATGGTATATATCCACACATCCGCACACTACTTAAAATTAAGCATTCACCGTGTTTTTTACTATGAATAAAACCCCCTTAAAACCTACGCTTTATTTACTTACACAAATATGATATATTATTTCAATTATTTAAGTTTTAGTTCTTCTAAATTTCAGTTCATACCACTTAATACCATTAATAAATATATAAATTTATATATAAACATTTCATATCGTTCATCTTAACTCAATAAAAACAAATAAGTATAAAAATAAACAACTAAAAAAAAATTTAAAAAAGAAAAAACCAGGGTCAAATAAACAACTAAAAAAAAATTTAAAAAAAAAAACCAGGGATACCATTCGTGAAAATAAAATAAAAATAAATATAGAAATAAAAATAAATCGTCGTCTAACAGTGATTGTTGTCTTGATAAAGGAAAGGAATGTAAAAACATTCAAACATTATTAGAAAGCATCTAAGGAAAAAAAACATCATAACTTTCCTGTATCATGTTTTTGCTTGAATAGTTTCTCGTTCGTTGTAATTGCTTGCTTTTGTTTCTTTTTCGTTCAAATAATCATATGCATTCAACTTAATTCTTGGTTCATATACTACTTGATTTATGGCATATCTTCAGTCTTGACATGTATCGGCTTTTGCAATATTGACTGTGAGAAATCACGATTCAACATTGCCTGAAGTTTAACGAGACCAATCTCCTGTTCGATAATTTCAAACTTGCGCTTAGATTCTTTAGCTTCAAACTCCAGGCGCTGGTTGCGTAGCTTTAACTGCTTGTTATCTTCTTGTAAAGCCTTGAGGCGAGATTGCAAGTCCTTGTTGAGATCAAGAGCCTCTTTATATTTCAGGTTCTTGAGATCGCGAGAACGCTTTGCATAAACACGGTTCCTTCGTTTTCGCTCTTCTTCAGTTCGAACAGTTTCTGGTCCTGTTGAAGACGATGAAGAGTCTACTGAAAGGGAGTGTGAATGGGATGATGGCAAGGGAGAAAACGGTGGCTCATCTTTAATAAAATTCTTTTGCAGCGGAACGCTCGGTAACTCTTGTTTGATAGGAGTATTTGTCAGGGTCATATCAAAAAACGACGAAGGCGACGAAAGCTGTGATTTGTCAAGCATGTCTGAAGAGAGGTGCTGAGAGAGATCGAGTAGACTTGAATCTGAAAGACTGGAAGTCAAGAGAAAATCTTCAGGAGACTTTGTGTTAGTAGATTGGACGGCACCAGAAGATGCTTGAGTGTGAGTAGGTTGCTTGAAGGCTTTCTTGAATTTGTCTGGAACGTGTCCACATTGTAAGTGAGATTGCACAAAAGCATCCCAAGGAAGAGTTGAATTATTTGAATTGAGCTGAGGTATTTCTGAGGTCAGAATATCGCTAAAGAGGCGTTTGCTTTCGAGGCTGGGTGGCAATTCCTGGACAATGGCAATATTGTCTTTTTCTGCGGTTTGTGGAGAAGCGTTATTGCCACCAGACTGTTTTTTGTATTGCGTCCAATAGTCCAGTGACTGGGTGTCAGTTGGGGTGGCGACTTTAAATTGATCTAGAAGCGTATATTCTACATCGTCGGCTTCGTCCATTTCGTCGTCAGCACCAGGGTCCAATGGAGGAGGGCTATTAGCAGGAAGAAGGTCCCAAGGTCCAATTTCAAGGCCTACAGAAGAGTCCATATCTGAGATTGAAATCAAAAAGTCCATTAGAAGAAGAATTGAGAGATGGAAAAAAGAAGAGTTTGTATCTTGAGCTTAGCTTATGGAGTACAATAACAAACTTTGTATTATTAAAAAAAAAAAAAAGCTGAAAGATGAAAAAGAATTAATATAGAGAAATTGATAAAGATGAGTTGACTCTAGATAATTTACAGACGAGAAAGGTGATTGTGAATAAAAGTAATAATATAGGGGTGAGAGAGAAATAGTCGAAGTATGTAAAATGTAAATATAAAAAAAGATTTTGATGAACACGAAAAGAAGTGGCAAATCCAAGGTATAATATATGTTTTCTCAGTTGTTAGCGAAGGTGAGTTTCTTTTTTCGTGAATGATTTTATTTTTCTGAATTTCTGGTTGGTGAAAATTGAGAAATGTTGTTGTTTTGTTTTTTCTCGTTGTTTTTGTTAGGGGATTTGCACAACATTTCTTTTGTTGTCTTTTTCTACAACAAACATTTCTTTTTCACAACTTTTATTATACTGATTACGTAACATGCAAATAATGTACATGATACTATATCTAAGTTTTTATTTTGTCCTGCTGAATATCAATCAACGTCTTAAATCGGCCATACATTTCTTCCTCTTCCTCCGTCTCCTTCTCCAGCTGTTACTGCTGCTCCTACTGCTGCTGCTGCTGATGCTGCTGCTCTTACCACCACCACTCTATCTTATTTCTTTCAATCAGGCTCATTCTTCATATCTATGTATGGGGCGCAGCAGTGTGTTTATTTAATATGAGCTGGCTGGGCTGTTGTTGTTATTGTTATTGATTGAAGTACGTATACTGACAGTTATCATTTAAATCTTTTGGATATGCTTTGAATGTTATCTCATAGATTACTATTAGGATTCTTAATTCCATTGTCATTTCTTTAGAAGAAAGTAGCGAATAGCAAGTTGAAGTTTATCTGGAGTATGGGTATGGGTATTACTATATGAATGCTACTACTGTCATACTGCTATCACGATCATCAGAACTACGACATGAAAATTCAAAGTTGTTAAGCAAAGTATCACTAAAATGCCACGTGGGTAGTGGCTGAGTCACCGATAAGGCTGAGTTTGTTTTAGTTTCAATTTTTTTTCCAGTTTTTTTTAGTTTTTTTCGTTTTTTCGTTTTTTTAGTTTTTTAGTTTTTTAGTTTTTTAGTTTTTTTTTTCGTCTCCCGAGATGACGACGTTGATGATGATGACGATGATGATGATAGTGTGTAAGTTTGAGTTTGTGTGGTAGTGGTAGTAGCAGCAGTCTTAAAAGTGTTTAGTGTGTTGTGGGTAAGGAAAAAGTCCCGGAGAGTGTGTAAATCCGTGTCCCCTTCGCCAGCCGACGCAACTGACGGACATTAGGCATTAGAAACCACCACCACTAAAATCAACCAAAACTTTCCCCCAAAGTTTTTGCTCAAATTGCCCAAAGTGCCCAAATTGCCCTAATGAAGTGTGCCCCTCGCCTAAAAGGGTAATAAAATTCAAAAATAATTTCCATAATCACTGATTGACTGTCATTCAGGAATCTAACGTCAGAGCGATGCTGCTTACTTTCAAACTCCGTGTGGAATAGGGTAGGGCTAAATAAAGTAACCGGAGAGTAGGTACTTGTTGGGTACTTAAAGGTACCTTGGTACAAAAGGCACAAAAACGGATATACGGCGCCGTATGATAAAGTGTTAGTACAATTTGATAGTGTGTGTGTGGGAGGGTGGTAGTAGTAATTAGTAGTAGTTCTTGATAACATAATGTATGATACATCATGATACACTTTTCTTCTTGTTACTATGACTATATAGCCCCATCTATATACCTATTTCAAACGTAATAACGGTTATTTCGGGGGACATGTTTATGCGTCAATATGTACATTAACGTGGATTTTGTACTTCATTTTAGGGTGAAATAGAAAACTAGGAAGAAACGAAATAAATAAATAGCAAAAAGAAAAAGAAACGAAAGAAATAAGTATTGGTAAGGGTAATGATGAAATGAAAATGTTCTTGTCCATTACTTGGGGATTGTTGTGTTCAACGTTTTTTTTGTGATTTTTATGAATTTCGTAATTTTTGATTTATAATACACTTTCTTTTCTTTTTCTTGTTTACATCAAGTCTTTCCGCTTTCAAGTTAGGGCTTTTCTGTTTTTTGTTTTCTTTTGGTCACTCTGTGATGAGTGAGAAACTGAATGGACCAAGTTTTTGTTGGTTTGTTTGTTTGTAGAATTGGAATTAAAATTTGATTTTATTTAATTTGATTTTTTTTTTATTTCATCATTAGCCACTGTTGGTCTTTTGGGTTGTTATTGCTGCTGCTGCTGCTGCTGTCACTCTCACACAGCGTCATTGCTTATCTCAGGAACATGACGACTTATGGAGAAGAAGACAAGGACGAGGAGGAGGCTGTGGGCTGTGGATTGTGGATACGCTTTAATATATAGTTTGTTTACCTTTTCAACGGCTGGTAATATATTAATTCTTGTTATTAATCAATCCGTTCTCCCCTATTCAAGCCTTTTTCAAGCCTAATTCATTTACTTTCTTTCTCTTTCTTGATTGATTTTCAATTCTGAATCAAGGGTCAATGGCTGTGCTCCAGCGTTCTCTTTCTCTCTCTCTCTCTCTCTCTCTCTCTCTCTCTCTCTCTCTTTCTCTTTCACAGAATGAAACGGCAGAACCCATCGCTCTTTGTGCTCTTTTAGGCAAACGATCCAATGTTGCTATCGTACGATGACAGTAAATGGAATGGAAGATTTAAGCATGTACAATTAAATAACAATAATAATTACATGTAGTAATACTTCATTTCTATACATTGTATTGAAATATTCAAATGGCAAGGTTTAACGTATCCTATTTTTTATTTTATTTTTTTAATTACTCCTTTTCATAATCTTGCCCTACTCTCCCGCTAGGTTTGTGTAATTATTCCTTTCCTTCATCCAGCCGAGCCAGACTGAAGCCCTCACTGGTTAATAATAGCGTTGCCTCTTAATCTGGAATTATATCCCAGTGTCAAAATATTAAGATATTGCGACTGTTTTTTTTTTTTTTTTTGTGTAGCTTTCATTCTTAAAAGTCGGTGAGACTTTGTTTTATCACCTGTCAGTATTGTCTTCAAATGTTTAGATCCTAAGTTGCTCCTACTCCAAGTTTAAAGCTAAATGAATATTTATTCTTCACTTCCTTAACATGAAATCAACTACTCAATAAAAATTTCATTTCATACATCCGTAAAACTTTTCATATAATTAATCCTCCTGTTTATTTACTCTATCTCTCCCTTAAAGCTCCACTAAAAATGTCCGCAACAATGGAGTAGCTCCAACCGCACTTAACAAATCCATTTGATGAACATTCACCTTGATCCCTCTTTGACTATAATCATCTCTAATTCCTCCAGCAATACCTCGCGTTGAATTCGCTCCACTACCGCCCCTCGGCCCGGATTTATACCTGCCTCCTCCACTGTCTCCTCCAAGCCCCCTACGCCCACATACTCCCGTAATTGATAAAACTCCATTTGCTTCAAGGACAGACACCACATCCAAAAAGTCTGCAAACGGTAAGGGGCTTAGAACTTTTTCACGGTTGCAAGCTTCAATATATCGCTCAAACCCTCTCATGATTGTCTGTCTAGTAGGTACAGATGATGTAGAAGATGTGGAAGATGCTAACGAGTACTGTAG
This sequence comes from Geotrichum klebahnii, assembly GCA_030570935.1. Classification (NCBI taxonomy): domain Eukaryota; kingdom Fungi; phylum Ascomycota; class Dipodascomycetes; order Dipodascales; family Dipodascaceae; genus Geotrichum; species Geotrichum klebahnii. The sequence continues at coordinate 91,288 of JAJLWW010000078.1, forward strand.
CTGCCGTTCCCCCATAACTAAGACACACAACACTGCCTTCTGCTGTACATTTAATGTTTTAATTCGCTGTGCCATGGTGCCACCGAAAGCCGTAGTACATACTTTTGCCATATGAGAGATACTGACTCGTGGGGCTTCTGCAAGTGTAAGTGAAGTCAATCTACTGCAATTACTTCCATCAACAAGAGCTCTTTTCCATGCCAGTCCTGGACTTCCTCTACCGTAGTTTGCTGTACTCTCAACCTTAACAGCATTGAAGTCTCCTCCTCCTCCTATTATAACGTTTGGTACCACAACATGGCTGTACTGTTGTCTTCGAAACTCTTCCTCCACTGTCTCAATTGCCCTTCTGCATAAATCAAACGCTTTTCGTAAATCACCAGTATTGGATGCAGTCTTTCGTGCACATAATTGGATTGCGGCAGGATGCATTAATGGTGGTAGTTGTAATTGTTGCTTGGGGAGCGATTCATAAGGTTTATTTTCCTCCTCCATTTGACCCTGCTTGTGATTTTCCTTCTGCTTCTCCGTCTGCTTTCGAAGGCGGTCTTTGTTTAGTGTTATCTCCCGCCATGATTCCTCTTTTTTCCCTCCATCCAGTGACCAAAGTCTGTCTTCAATGATACTAGTGATCTCTGTGGCAGTATATGGTTTAAAGGCAAGTAGCTGAGGTGTTAAGCTGATACTTCTAAGCCGTGGTAGAAATCGATCTGTCAAATCCAAAGCGTTAGCTATTCCAAATAAAATTAAACTCGAATTGTCAGCAAATGCCCATTGAAATATTCGATATAGTACTTCCTGATCTTTGGTCATAATGTGATCAAGTTCATCTAAAACAATAATGTGCCGTGCACTTGTACTCTTTGAATTCCTTCCAGAACTGTATAGTGGTTGTCGCAATAATCTTCGTTCTAAGTCGTCTATAATTATCTTATTTCCATACTCAATTAACCTCTCATCCCCATTTGAAATAATTCCATCCGCTATAGCGTTAGCTTGTACTATTTCCTCCTTCATTTCTTGATCATCAATTCCTTGAGTCAGTTCCTGATGAATCTTGGTAAAAATATCATTGGAATTGCCCACCGTCATGCAATTGATATTGGCAATCCTGATGGCAAACTTTTTGGAATATTGCTTGACCTGTTTCTCCAACACCTCGTTTAATAAGGCTGATTTTCCAGTACCTGGCAGTCCACTGAGATACAAAGCGCCCTTCCCTCGACACGTCAATCGCTCAATTAGAAATCGCTCAATAATACCCCTTTCTTCTGTCCTGCCAATTATTTCTGTTGACTGTGAGCCACGCTGAAATAATGCTTTGGCTGCTGAATAAACTGTTGGTGTACTGGGAGTTCGAAGTTGGCCTGCTGGTGCTGAAAAACTTGGATTCAATGATCTTGGTGTATGGTGACTGGGTGTTCGTTGCACAATAATAGGGAATTCGTCTACAGAAATAACTTTAGCAGTTCTTTTTGGAGTTCGAGACCCTTGCCGCTTACCAGCTGAGCGACTTGAGGGTGTTCGTGGGGTTTTTAATTGGATATCATTACTGATATCTCTGGCAGTTGAGCCTTTAACAGCATTAGGTTCAGCTATTTTTTCTTCTTCTCCATCTGAAAAAATTTCAATAATCTGTTCCTTCACATTCCTCCTCCTTTTAGGCAAGCTTTGGGGTTCTGGAGATAGAGACGGTGATATATGAACGACAGCTTCAATTGCCTCTGATGTAACTTTCTTCCTGTTTCTTAGTTTTGGCAAGCTTTTTGAGTTATCCTCTGAGTCTTTGATTTTCTGTTTAGCTGCAACTTTTGAAATTTTCTTCTCCAGTCTATCAAGCTCTGCATCATAATCATAATCATCGTTTTCTTCGATTTCTATAACTTCAATTACTGGTTCCGGTTCTATACTTGCCTCCCTGATTTGTTTGGATCTCGAACGAGTGATTCGCCCAGAAGGTATTGAAATGTCAGGAAACAGTGACAACTGTGAGGAAGACTTTGCTGGAGCTGAAGCTGGTATTTGTACAGATTTAAGTGACTTTGGGGTTTGCGGTTGCCCAACTTTCAAAGTATTTTGCGCCTCTTCGCTAGTTTCTGGGAGTGGGCGAATAGGTTCCTTTCGAACCATTTTCTTGTGTGCTCCTAAGATTTTATGTTAGGTTTTAATCTAGTTTGTTACTTAAATATATACCTACCCGTGCGTGTAGTCTTTCTCATAAATGCCATTGGCTGATCTGTGTTGAATAAATACAATAATGTTTAGGAAAGTTATTTGATTCACCTATATTGTTTCGTGATTTTTATATTTGATAAACAAGCAAAGTGTTTGATCGCAATTTTGACGCGTTGACGCGTAACGCGTTTCAATTAAATTTCCTTTTTCGTATTTCTAAAATTAATTTCGCGTTTGCACTTGAATTTTTATATACTTTCATAAATTCATTCATTAAGTCATTACATTTGTCACCTACTGTCCATGATTGTATATACTTCGATATCCTTCGATAACAGATGAGTCTCCTTCCAAGTCCTCTTCAACCCCTATCAGATCGTCCATGCTTGGCTTAGTAGGATCCCTTTCTTGAACTTGAAAGTGAAATGCCTTCATTTCCTCACTTAGACTGTCCAAATAGTTACTCTCACCTACGCCTGCTTGGTTTCCTGATTGTGATTGTTGAGATGCAACCGACATCTGAGAAAACTGAACAATGACTTCATCAAGAGACTTGTGTTCAGTCGTGGCAACATGCTGTAATTCTTCAAGCAGAGCTATCTGCCTTTCCCATGGGCTTTGACCATAACCCAAATAAGTCACATCCTTCCTTGAAAACAAGGACTCGTCTGACAGTTGTCTTTGGTAAAACGTCGACGACTGGGCATGCTCCTTACTGCAAAAATTTGTCAAATATGGGTATACTATCGAAATATTCTTACTTTTGAAATCAATCTTGTAATTTCCCTGTGTATTTGTTGGTACTCTTGAACATAACGGGTAGCCACACATGTGTGATATATTCCGCTCGTCAATAACCTCCAAATAATCCTCAGGCGTTAGAAACCTTGCACAAAACTTCAAAAAGTACGGGTCAACAGTGTCCAATAGTATAGGCAGTAGCGCTAGCATGATTCGGCTGCACTCTCCTTGAGTTAACATGCCAGGTCGAAACATAGGCTTGAGAGTTCGGGAAAATAATTTTATAGAGTACGAATTTGTGAATCCAGCAAAATGGTCTGCCACTTGCTCATCCGTCATATTTTGATCCATGGTTAGGCTATTAAATTCTTGAGGCATGTTTTGAATTTCGTTATGTCTTATTGCTGTTTGATGCTATCTGGTAGAGGAGAAGAAGTGAGAAAAAAAACGATACCCCATTCGTTTCAATAGGGTAAGGAACTTAAGGTTTTTTTGGTAACACATTACGTTCGTCAAAAAAACTATTAATTGTAAAAATATCTTTATTTCTTACGTTCAATATTTTACTTGACTGAACTGATTGATCTTTTTAAATGTTTTTGCTGACAGGTGTCAGTTATTAATCAAACAATTTGTTGATACCCTGAGTGCTGATTGATATCTTAGAAGGTCTTTGATCATACTCTTCACCCAGCCTCACGCATTACCAACATGCCAAATGCCCGTCTCGATAGTTAACCACGAGAATTCTATGCCAGTTAATACATATGAAAATGGCAAACAGTCTCCGACTTTTACTCTGATACAAAGCATTCAGCCCTGCTCAGATTCATTAGAACATACTCAAAACACCTCGCGCCTCTCTGATTCAGAATCTGAAACATTCGTCAGCTGTAGTGGTAGAGGTTCAAGCATGAGTAAGGAGTCTATAATTAATATTGGCTCCAGTGCCGATAATAATGCTAGTAACAACACTACCACCACCTCCTCCATCCTTAAGAGTAGTACTCCTAGCCACCTACTGTCACTATCTCCCACAAAGAATATTTCAATGCCTACCGATAAACGCCCTTCACCTCTACAGCTATCCAACCTCTCGAACCAAACCGAAAAGTCATATGATAACTTGACATTCGAGAGTTCAGATGCTCATCTTTTAACTCTTCCCAAGTCTAAATCTAGTAAGGAACCGAATCAAATAGTGATTAAATCTCCTAGAAATCATACCATGGCATTTCGGGAAAAGCTTGTGCATAGTCCTCGGGAAAAACGCCCTCGTTTGTCTGACGAGACTCGATCTACACTTTACGAAGCAATTGCTCCTATTGTGACCTCCAAACCCAGTGATTTGATGGTCTTACCAGAAACTAAAACTCCAATTAGTCCTACGAAGCGCACGGAGGAGGAGCCTAATGACCTCACTGAACCACCCCATTCACTAACTCTATGGGGTTACTTACTTTTGGAATTGGCATCTCAGAAGAATGACGTTTTCATTGAAGAAAAAACGGAACATCTACTCAATATTATAGAAATCCCACTGCATTTGGAAAAAGTCATCATTTTTGGTACTCTCACCTGCCTCGATTCATTCTTGCACTTTTTCACTGTTCTTCCTTTAAGGTTTTTTCATGCATTATACATACTGTTTCGCAATCTCATAGAAAAAAAGAGATACCGTATTCCTTTATCTCGGAAAGCTGATATTATTAAGGGATTAATATTTTTGACAGTATCCACCCTGTTACTTCAACTTGATACTAGCAGAATTTACCATAATATTCGGGGTCAAGCTGCCATGAAGCTATATGTCATGTTCAATGTGTTGGAGATCGCGGATAAACTTTTTTCAGCACTTGGACAGGATATTTTGGAATGCCTCTTTTCTTTCGAAACCCTCAATCGGCATTATAGTGATGGGGTTTTCAAATACTTTCGCCCTGTCTCTTTTGTCATATTGGCTATTGTCTACGTCTATTTTCACTCACTAGTCATTATGTACCAAATTATCTCGCTCAATGTGGCAGTAAACTCTTACTCGAATGCATTGCTGACTCTTCTCCTAAGTAACCAATTTAGTGAGATCAAGTCTTCTGTCTTTAAAAAATTTGAACGCGAAAACCTTTTTCAACACACATGTGCTGATATAACTGAACGATTCCAACTAATAGCCATGTTATTCATTATTGGAATGCGAAATATTGTCGAAATAAGCAAGGCTGGACTGGTTCCTAAATCCTGGTTAGGCTGGAATCGATGGCTAGGAGCCTTATTCGGTCCAATGCTTGTTGTAGTTGGCAGTGAGATATGTGTTGATTGGCTCAAGCATGCATACATCTCCAAATTCAACAATATTCGACCCAAAGTATACCGAAAGTTTTTAGATGTTTTGACATATGATTACTCTGAGCATGCTCTATCAGACTATAACATGACCAAGCGAATTGGAATTCCCATATTTCCAATTGCTTCAGTATTTTTTCGCATACTTTTGCAATCATATATAATGCTAACAGAAAATCAGGACCCAAGTTCCTCCACTTTTTCAGCAGCATCTTCAGTATCTCAACCAGCATTGGCGACGAACATTATTCTTAATTCAACAGAGGTCCAAACAATTCCATCATCCACAATCAATTCTACAAATTACATTTTTCATCCATGGCAGTGTTTTCTTATCGTTATTAATATGACTAAGTCTGCCTTATCATTTATTCCGACTGTTTCTATCAATGCAGATTCCTTTTTTTCATACGTGCTGCTTATCCTGGTGATAATCATTGTTTTTGGATTACTTTTTGTTCTCAAACTCACATTAGGACTCTTCCTATTAGAGTATTCATCTAATCGGCGGGCCAAATTATTAGCACGCACGCAGCAACCTACTATTCCAAAATCAAATTTATCTCATAGAGGTTCTGCTTCCGGACAAAGTATACCCATGACTATAAGTGTATCAGCGCCGGAAGCCAAAATCAGCAAAACCCCTGTGAGTAGCAGACACAGCCGTACCAAGGACGCACCACAACTTTCAGCTAAGAATGAGCAAATGAAAGGCTATGAGTCTGATGGTGAGTCTGATTTTATACCTGGGCCATTGAAGGGCGGTCAAGGGTTAGTTGAGATTCCAGAGCATTTACGGGAAAGATTATACGCACCTGAGGATCCCGTACCTCCAGTAAAACCTCGCAAGTCCAAGATGAGAGATTATCGTGATTTACTATCAGTTACACGATTTAAAATGACAGCCAAACAAATTTGGTAAAAAGTTACTGAAAAGAAAATAAAAGTAAATCACAGAGTAATATTATTATACGAGAATATTTAAAGCAAATTTTATATACATAGACAAATATGGTTAATTTGTTTCTTCTTTCTTTCTTTTTCTCATTTTTCTTTTCACTTTTTCATAAAACATAAATATAAAACAATAACAGGACGAGAGGGGGGCATATGAATAAATCTTTTTCTTTTTTTTCTTTTTTTTCGTAAAACATGTCAAAGTAGGCACAAATGAGAAATTGAAATAAGAAGGTTGGGTTCTTCTATTTTAAATCTGCTTTTGAACATAGACTTTAGAAATTGTAGACGAAGCCGCTTTGTTTGCAGCAGCAGCAGCACTTGAAGGTCCTCGCTTAGACAAAGTGGCCATAAGCAAGCGTTGAGCAGTTCTGGGTTGGCCTAGTCTTGCACACATCATAATAACAGCAGTCAACAGAGCGAGAGCACCAGCCTGATGGGCAGCACCAAGAGATGTAGGAACAACGTAGAGGAGAGTGCAAATTCCCAAAGTTACTTGAAGAGAAACAAAACCCATTACAAGGTTGTTGGCACGCATGGCAGGCTTGGGAATAAAAGGACGCAATCGGTGGGAGTAAAGATGGAATGCAAGGATTGTGAAGAACGTAGTAGTGGCCAAGACTCTATGGTTAAATTGGACAGTAGTGGGGTTTTCAAGCATGTTGCGCCAGAACAAAGCCCAAGATGAGCCAGGTTCATTCTTGGAGTAGTTGGGGTCAAACAATTCTTCGGTAGGGGGTACAATGGTTTCACCCATGTAAGGGAAACTGTTGTAAATGAGACCAGCGTCAAGACCAGCAACAAAACCACCAGACATAGCAGTTAAAAAGACGAGACCAAATAGACCCCAAGAAAACATACGGAAACGTTTAAGAGCTGGATTGTCCAACATAGTAATTTCCTTAAGGGCAGCACCAGGGTCCTTGATCCAGCGAGATTCACGCAAAATGTTCAATCCGGTGAAGACCATAGCAGTGTAGAGAACAAAAGCAGCAGCAAGGTGGGTTGTCAAACGGTATTGTGAAACACGAGGATGGGATCCAGGCTCTTCCATGAACTTGTTATCCAGACCAGACTTAACCATCCACCAACCGATTGCACCTTGCAAACCAATGAGGGCAGTAATCAGTAGAATACGACCAGTTACATGAGGAGTAGTTTTTTTAGTCAGAATGAAATATGCAGCAGGGAGAACAATACCGATACCAATGGCACGGCCAACAAGTCTGTGGGTCCACTCCATGAAGAAAATAAACTTGAATTCGGATAGCGTGATGTTTGAATTGAGAATCTTGAACTCAGGGGAATCCTTGTACTTCTCAAATTCTTCCTCCCATTCAGCCTGTGATAAAGGAGGAATTGATCCTGTAACGGGTCTCCATTCTGTAATACTTAGGCCACTCTCTGTGAGACGAGTAAGACCTCCCAGTACCACGATTCCAAAAACCAAGCCTGACATGCCGATTAACCAGTAACCAACAGGACGCCAAGTATTAATCGGTCTACGCTTAGCTGTGTTGACCAAAGGGTTGGTTTGCAAAGATTCAGAAACGGACTTTGCAACACGTTCAAACTCGGCTGCGCTAGCTGGGGAAGCAGCCGCAGAATTGCGAAGAGGTTGAGCTCTTGTTGAAAACTGTCGTCCAACTTGACTTTGAAATTCAGATAAAACTGGTCTATTTAGAATAGAGCTAGCAATACCAGTAGTTTTAGCACAAGTCTTAATATTTGCAGGGGTTCTTCCGGTTCCGATAGAAGAGAGCAGGCCTCTCGTAGCAGATTTAACTCCCACGGAGCGGCCTTTTTTGCACCCTAGAAGAAGATGCGATCCGCATGCTTTCGCAGCAGAAGAAATAGAGAAATTCTTGGAAAAGAAAAACTGCGACCTAGCAAGCGTTGAGTAGGCCATGGCTGAAAGTGTGAAATTTCCTGTTAGCCAGTAGAATCGATTTGAAAAGAATAATCAAAAGGTCATCAAAAGTAGTTGTCTTTTTTTTTTTCACTCTTCCCAGATGGTCTGATCGGGGTTTGGGGACACGGTCCCTTACCCATATAGCATAAGTTACAAGTCTTAATTAGGTACGGCTGGGGCTAGGTAAATTTATTCAACCTTATGGCCACCACTCACTTGCTGGTCTACCAACTTTCACTGTTTGAAATTCAGTTTTATTCTGTGTAATCAGCACCAGTAAAATTAAGCAATAATGAGCTCTAAGTTTCCTGCCCTTGAAGAAATCGACGATGAGCTTGCTCACAGCGGACCTTCAGGTTCTGGCGAATTTGCAGACTTTTCCAATGACGGTGGAGATGACTTTCTTTCAAGAGAGAAGGTTGCCCTTGGTGCTGGTGCCGCCGAGTTCCAGACAAGCGAGGACGCCACTGTTGGAAGTGCTACACAGCCTGACGAGATCTCAGGGTTTAACGCCTCATTTCCTGCTTTAGAGACATCCAACAATAGCGTAAGCATGGCTATATTGCGATTGTGAATTATTAACTAACTAATCCCTCAGAATGCATTTTCATCTGGACTTATTTCTGAACCAGCAGAGCCTTATTTGCCATCCCAGCCTGACCTTTCAAAGGGAGTGAATCAACTGTCGTTAGAAGACTCTGAGGCTGTAAGGTAAGAATTTTTTAAGTTATTGTTGTTTGTTGTGAATTGAAATTAACGTACATTCCTCAGAGAATGGAGAGAACGTCAGGCCTTGGAAATTCAACGAAGGGATGAACTTAGTGAAGCTAAACGCAAGGAAACTCGAGAGAAGGCTAAAACTGCCATCGATGATTTTTATCAAAATTACTCTTCGAAAAGAGATCAAGGTATTGAAGAAGTCAGAGCAGCTGAAGAGGCATTTATTGAAGAGCGCGACAACAGTGTTACTGGTACTACTTGGGATCGCATTGTAAAGCTCGTTGACACTTCCAGCAAGGGTGCTAAATCAGAGCTTCATGACAAATCTCGATTCAAAGAAGTCCTCCTTGCTCTTCAAGGGAACCCTAATGCCCCTGGAGCTGCAGGATACTAAGTATTTGTAAAACTACAGGTTTATTTATCAAATATCTGTGTCCTTTGTTGTATAGGGCCCGTAATATAAACACTGAAAGAACTCTCAATTTAATGGCCCCATGTTATGAATAATAGTTATTTGTTTTGTTGATAGTAGAGAAATATATTTTCCAAGTTTATCACAGCTACTTTTCACCACTCCAAAGATATGGCGACTTCCAACAAAACCGTGTTTGTAACTACGGGAGCTACGATTCCCTTCAAAGAGCTAATTGAGGCATGTTTGGATTCAAGTATACTTGAGACTTTATTTAATCTTGGATTCACATTTCTCGTTATTCAGTATGGTCAAGCTTCAGCTGATCTTGTGGATAAGTGTAACTCTGCCACCAGAAAAGGCGGAATAACCGTGTCTGGGTTTAGCCTTAAGCCTAGCTTGAATGAGGATATAAAGTCGAGTGATTTGGTAATTTCTCATGCTGGTATGCTTAATATGGTTGCTTTGTATACTTGATTTTCGTTTTTTTGTTTCTAATTCATGGTAGGAACTGGATCTATTTTGGATGCTTTGAGGCTAAACAAGCCATTAATAACTGTAGTCAATACAAGTCTCATGGATAATCATCAGCTTCAAATAGCGAGTATTCTAGAAAAGGATAACCATCTACTTATGAGCACGCCCGATATATTGTGAGTTATCTTTAATTTCCGTGTTTTATCTAACTAATCCTTTTTCACTTCTAGGTCCCTCCAAAATGCTATTATTGAAAGTCAAAAAACTACATTCACTCCACTTCCAGCACCAAATACTCAAAAGTTGGCCGAAATTATTTACCAAGAAGGAGGAGTTGCCTTGTAACGTATATAAATGTATTTCCTAATATTTACTTACTCTCATATTTAACAGGATCTTTGAACTTATTGTCTTTAACCCATGACAAGACTTTTCGCACAAATGAACCAGACACAGACTCAGGATTTCTTTCGAAGAGACTCATCATAACTGCAAACGACACAGCAAATAAAAATACATCAGTATTTCGAGATGGTTTTATTCTCTTTTGCTTCACAAGAACTCGCCAGTATGATAATATAGCTGCGCGAGCAGCAAATAAGTATCGGCCACGACCACCAACTTGATCTATGAAAGCCCACAAACCTGCCATGAATCCAATAAACTTGTATCTATGCATGGGGAGAAACTTGGAACCAAATATCTTTTGGGCCAGCTCAATCCCAGCCCATGCTGACATTGTAGACATGACAATGAACGTCGTTGTACGAACTGTCTTCGTTATAGTCATGAACAGTATCCGGAACTTTGAAAGCTGTTTCGCTTGCTTTTTCTTCGAATTATTTATCAGACCTTGAATTAAATATAAGACAAACACATATTTGCTGATTGTGGAAAACTTTTTCAGTGCAATTTCAGTAAATGCTCTAAACAAAGAAGGCTCAAAAGGGTGAACGATGGCACCTGTCATTGTATCAATGGCAGGATGTGCCCTGGAAAGAATAGGCTTGACTGCTTCTAGATATTCTGGAAACTTAGCAGAATCTGGGAACATCAAGGGTGCTTTAAACCTGGGATACTTGTGTGAGAAAACTTGAGCTATACTTTCGACAACCTGTTCAGGAGTTGGCCAAGGACTGCTTGATCTGTAACCTGCCGGGCGTTTCGGGATGAAGTCATTTGAAAGCCTGTACAATGTTTTGTTGACAAATGTCGAGTTGGTCTCTGGATTGAAGAAGAAAGAGTGGAATAATTGTGAGAGAGCAAAAGGATACATGGCCCAAGATCCTATTATTTTGGGCTTAACAGCAAGATACCCAGAGTCATCTAAGTAATTAAATCCCATTTCAGCTGTGCGCACTATCATGTAGACGGCAATCACATCTCTAGAAGCTTCACGTGGAAACAGTTTGAATAATGACCCAGATACTAGCCCAGCTATAAATGGCGTAAATATGTGAGGTTGAATCCGTAGCAACTTGGGAATCTTTAATTTTTCTTCTTCTGCCTGAACGAATGCTGCTAATGAGGTGCAATGAGGCTGCAGCAGGAGCAAAAGTTTGTAAATAATCTTGTAGGAAAAGGATATTCCGGCCAAAGAAAGTGCTATTTTCCCACAATGCTTATCTTTAAACGTTAAGTGAGAGTGAAGACTTTGCAATCCTTTGAATCTGTATAATGCCTTAGCATTCTTACACAGAAGAAGTACCAAGTAGACTTTTGCCAAGAATCTAGAGTTAGTCCTCACAATCTGCGGTATTGAAGGAGCAACTTCTTCGACATGATCATGAGTTAAAGTAATTGACTGTGATGTATCTATAAGACTAGGCTCGGGAACCAAAAGACGCCTAAATACACTGGCATTTGTATCGGAAGGTTTCACGTCGACAAAGCTAAGGAGACGCTGGTACTCGTCTCGCGATAAGCAAAGACTGATAAACTGCGCAATAGAAGACTCAATAATACCAGATACAGCACCATCTGTCTCACTATTATTGCTACTTTCAGCACTCATTTTAATTCTATATAGGACTCTCTAGCTTGTGGAGGAAGGAAGGTGATGATGGGTCAAGGAAGAGTTCGAGAGAAATCACATGGAAGAAATAAATGTCCGAACTGAAATGTGGGGAACCACATAGTATGCTGGTCCCTGGTACTAGATAATAGTAGAAACAACTTTATTTACCCAGTTCATTCAAGGATTTAATTAGTATAAGACAACTATGAGCTTAACAGTTTTGTAATGATATTTGAATTCCATATACTCTCCTTACTCTAGTTTGTCTCAGTATAGAACCCGAGCAATCTAAGAGGCAAATCCACTCAAAATTGAATAAAAAGAAGTTTATGCTGTGTTTTATGAGTCTAGAATTGGAATTCCCAACTAATGTTTTAAGTCACACACAGTTTGTTCACTTATGCCAACTTAGGTTGTTCAACATAAAATATCCAATGTCCGTAAAACTGGAATTTCAAGCCTTTGGTCAGCACAAAATAAATACTTTAGTTCCTATTTGCTTTCGTTTTTCAAACTGTAAAGTTATATTTTTCCTCTCGACCTTTTTTCCCTTCGTTTTCTTCTCTTTTTTGCAGTCTCAGTGCTCTTCAAGTGAAAACAACCATGATCTCATCAAATACCACTGCTATGTTGACTCGAGTGTCGGGCTCTGTCTTACGGAAAAGGTGGATTTCCAGCATCACAAACACACATAAGCATTTAACTCGCCGCGTCATTGTTCAGCAGCACGGTAATTCATATCTCTTTTCGAATTCCTTAAAATCATCTCAAGCTACAGCCGCAAATAAAACTGTCACAGGGAAAAATTCGTTTTCGAATAGCAGTCCGGGGTCACAGGCGTCATCTGCTCTACGGAAAAGAAATCCTACATCAACCCTAGGGTTTGAAGCAGCAGATAATACTAGCATTACAATCCCTGTAAAATCAGAGAATGGGGAAATTTTGAGAGTTAAAATTTCCCAGCGAGCTGCTCAAGTACGTTTGAACAAGTTCTAACTGTATATTTAACTACGTTACTAACTACTCGAATAGAAACTGAACGACATTAAGGCACAAGACAAGAACGATGATCAAGTTCTTAGAATTGCCGTTGAAAGTGGAGGCTGCCATGGGTACCAGTATATTCTTGGTTTGAAAAGTGAGAGCAATATCGATCTTACAGAAGACACAATATTTGAAAGAGATGGAGCTAAGTTTGTTATCGATGCTACTTCCTTAGAAATCCTGAGAGATTCCACTATAGACTACACTACCGAGCTAATTGGAAGTCAATTCAAGGTAGTCAATAGTCCATATGCCACATCTAGCTGTGGCTGTGGTTCAAGCTTTGATTTTGACCCTTCAGCTCTTGCTAAATAGTTTTTTTCTGTCAGTCATATTTTGCATCTTGTTTATTCCTTTTTACTATTATGTTCATACCAAATTTACAATTACCATTCATGTTTAATTCTGTCATCTCTATAATTTTTTTTAAAAATGCTTCTCTTTTCTTACTCGGCCATCTCTCATCGGTTATTTTGTGGGCTAGGGCAAAACGGCTGAAAGCCTATTGCTGCTTCTGTGAGTCAATTTTTTTGCTAAAGACCTTCGCTCGAAATTTTCCTCATCTTCTTTTCTATCTCAGCAAAAAGGTATTCAACAATTAAGCAATGTCTGCTATTCCTGTCACCACTACCGATCTTGGTTCCGCTCTTCCACTTCTTGCCCGTGGTAAGGTTCGGGACCTCTACACTGTCTCTGATGACTCTTTGCTTTTTGTTGCTACAGACCGTATCTCAGCTTACGATGTAATTATGGAGAATGGTATTCCTGAGAAGGGCAAGCTCTTAACCAAGTTGTCTCAATTTTGGTTTGATTTACTGGATAATGAGGTCAAGAACCACTTGATTGCACCCAAGTCTGGACAGACTAGCAGTGATCTTATTGCAGCTCTTCCTTCGAGCATCCAAAGTGACCCTGCCCTCCAAGCCCAAATTGCCGACCGCTCGCTTTTGGTCAGAAAATTCCGTCTAGTACCTCTGGAAGTTATTGTTCGTGGTTATATTACTGGTTCTGCTTGGAGTGAGTACAAAAAGTCTGGTACTGTTCATGGTCTGAAAGTACCTGAGGGTTTGCAAGAGTCTGAGCAATTCGAGACTCCCATTTACACTCCCAGTACTAAGGCTGAGCAAGGACAACATGATGAAAACATCCATCCTGATCAAGCTGTCACTATCCTTGGAGGTGATAAGGAACTGGCTGCTCGTATTGAAGAGCTTGCTATCCGACTTTACACCAAGGCTCGCGATTATGCAAAAACTAAAGGAATTATTATTGCCGATACTAAGTTTGAATTTGGTCTTACTGAGGACGGTGAGCTAGTCCTTGTAGATGAGGTTTTGACTCCTGATTCGTCTCGATTCTGGAATGCTGCTACTTACAAAATTGGTCAGGGTCAAGATTCTTATGATAAACAATTTCTTAGAGACTGGCTTACTGCAAACAATCTTAAGGGTAAAGACGGCGTTGCTATGCCTGAAAATATTGTTTCTCAAACTCGTGAGAAATACATTGAAGCCTTTGAAGCAATTACTGGAAACAAATGGTAATATAATAATGAACAAACACATATATATGTCGGTTACTAAAAATGATTGTACATATGAAAAAAAAGGCATAAGAAATAAATAGTTCCTCAGATGATAAATGTATCTGAGAAAATCGTTACAAGAAATAGAAAAAAGTCATAATCCATAATCTAATGCCAATTTTCACCTCTTTTCAAAAAGGGACTAGGCATCTCATCTCCGTATTCATGTTCATCCCACATCGGAATTGTGGGATTATTGGTATCTCGCTGAATTTGCACCACACGACGTCCAATAGCTCCAGTAGGTCCCTTGATTCCCATCACTTTAGCCATGGCAGTAGCAGCTCTAACACCAGTTACAATTGACTTTTTAGCCTCGTAAACGGCTTGAAAATGAGGTGCTTGTCGTTCTCTTGGGGTGGTAGGAACTGAAGTTGAAGAGGACTGGGGCGAAACTGAGGTTTTCTTGGGTGTAGCTGCATTCTGTGAGTATCCAAAATGCTGATCCATATCATACGAACTATGGGACAATTCCGATGAGGCTGAAAACTGAGATGATTGGGAAGAGTATGTAGAAACTGATGCGGAAGAGGTCGAAGAAATATCTTCGCTAGAATATTTATGCAATGTAAAATTGTTACCGAGATCATCGTCACTGGATTTGGTCTCATAATTCAAGAGATTAGTTGATGTTTTGCTGCTTTCTGTTCTGGTACTATTACTTTTTGTAGCAAGCTTTCTATTTCGCTGTGCAAGTGATGATTTAAATGAAGGAGACTCGTCTTCAAAATGCAACGACTTTCCAGGTGATCTAGAATTGAACAGAGGTGAAACACTGTTGTCACGAATGGTTCGAGGCCCTTTAACGTTGCGAGATGGCATGGGGGTATTTTGCGCAGATGTCATGACAACGTCAGAGGGAGAGCATAACATAGCAGCAGTAAATGGTTGTTTGTAATAAATTGGTGATGAGTTATTAGAAAAGGGAACATCGCTGTTTCCCCAGGATACAGGTTTTCTTTCTGGAGAGTTATGACGTGATCCTTGGTTTTGGTTTTGGTTTTGCATATTCATGTTTTGTTCTTGAAGAATTGCAGTAACACGTTGCTGTACCTCTTGTTCTAATTGCAAATTGAACTCTTCACTTATTTGCTGAATTATTTGCATCTGTTGTTGTTCTTGTTGAATCTGTAGTTGATTCATCATGTTTTCTCGTTCAAGCAAAATCTGTTCACGAAGTTCTTGAATTTCTTTCTGAGCTTCAGTAACCTCACGTTCTTTTCTACAAAGTTTCATAATGTCGAGTCTAAGCAAAGTCGCAGTCGTAGGGCGCTGTAGATAATTCATGTTAAGGCATGCTGCAATAGTTTTACTTAGTGTGGGAGAGTAAGTGGACGGCAAAGGTGGGAATGAGCCTTCTCTAATTTTTTGAGAAAGTTGGAGATGGGTTTTAGCTTGAAACGGAGGATGTTTGGCACAGAGTTCGTATATCACACATCCCAAACTCCAGATGTCGCTCTGAGGAGTAAATGGCTTGTCTAGCAAAACCTCAGGGCTCATGTAGTAAGGTGTACCAACATAGGTATTGGCCATAAAGTGATCTTGGTCAAGAATCTTAGCTAGTCCAAAGTCACCAAGTTTAACTGAATTGAATTGGTCCAAAAATACATTATCAGGCTTTATGTCACGATGCAAAATGACAGTTGCTGGCTGAGGAGGATTGACATAATCATTTGAACTAAAAAGTTCACCTGGAGGAGGGGGGTCACTATTAAAATGGCATCTATAAAGCGCCAAAGTAAGCTGAGTAAATACAGACCAGACCATGGCTTCTGGGACATATTCGCCTGTCGCTTTACATGTTTGAATTACTCCAGCAAGATCCCCGCCTCCACAATACTCCATGTATAAGTGAACAGCATGCTCTTCAGCAACATGTTCATGGTGATAGTATTGGACAATATTTGGGTGTACCAGGGATTTTAAAATGCGAAATTCATCTATCAGTTGAGATTTTTCCTTTTGGTTCATGGACTTGTATGATATCTCCTTTCGTACGAGAATCTAGAACTGATTAGTTTTCAATACTAGAATAAAAGCTTGCTCAATAATACCTTTCCGTCTGCTAGTCTGCGGACCTTTCTAATTTGACCAAAAGATCCATGTCCAATGAGTTCTAGAGGCTCATATTCCATTGCTATAGATTTGGCTGAGAGTTATAAGTGGGTGTTGATGATCGTTGTTTGTGTTTGTCGATGGAAGTCTCTTTTATCAAGTAGTGTGCATGCTGACAGAGTTGAATGAAAGTGTAATGAATGCAAAAATATTAGTGATTATAGAAGGATTGAAGAAAAGAGTGACTTTAAAGAAGGAAGAAGTCGAGACGAAGGTAGAGAAATGTTAAAATGCAGTGTTTGTTTAGTTCTTTCTCTATCAACTCCACATCCAAATTATGGTGATTTCGGTGGATTTTTGTTTACTTTTCAGTTTCCCAAGTAACTTTACCTAGCCCTAGTAAGTCAGCCGCACAATTATCCGTTTTTGATCACTTTTCCCAATTTTTCTGTTTTCAGAGAGAGTTCATTTATTTTCTTCCACCTCACTCATTGAGTTATTAGTTCCTACGTAAATAAAAGCTCATATCAGATATTGGGTCAACCTCTGAAAATCGGACATCATTGCCACCACATTAACTAGCTTGTTAGAAAATGTCTAGTTTCAATTTCAAAGAGGCCTTCAGTGATGTCTCAGCCAAAGCAAAGTCTGGTGCAACTTCTATCAGAAACAAAACCCAGCATCAACCTGCTTCTACCAAGAATGCTACTCTAAGTAAGTTGTAGGCAATACTGACAGAAGACGTACGGATTTTCTAATGCAAAAATATAGATGAGGATATTAGTGCACGGCCTTTGGCTGCTTTGAAGGATCCTAAGTCGTTCCCTGCGCCCCCAGTCCATAGAATCGCTCATGGAGAATCTGTTACGGCTGCTCCACCTACCCAGTCACTACCACCTCAACAGCCTCCACAAGCGCAACCTTATGGCTACCCGCAATACCAACAGCCCCCAGGTGCTCCACAATATCTGCCAGTTTCTGGACAGCCTAGTTATGGGCAATATCAACCTCCTACTGCCACTCCCGCTGCTGCTCAGCCTGCTTTTCAACCTCCCCAGGTTTCTAGTCAGTATGGGCAGTATCAACCTCAAGCTCAACAAAATCAGCCTCCAACTCCGCAGTATCAACCCCCGACCTCGCAGTACCAACCTCCAGCCTCGCAATATCAGCCTCCTGCTCAACAGTATCAACCTCCTGTACAGCAATATGTTCTTCCAGGTCAACCTCCAAGTACTCCTCAGGCCCCGTACCAACCTCCGCAGAATAATTATGTGCCGCCTGGTAATGGCCCAATGAATAACGTGTATCATCCACCTGGAACAACAGGCCACCCTGTTCCTCAACTTCCCCCAAGAGCTAATTCTATTGCTCATACTTCGAGTCCTGTCCAGCCCAGTGTTCCTCCTAGAGCTAACTCTGTTGCAAGTGCGTCAAGTGGCCCTACAGAATCTACTTCTATCCCTAAGCCCCAACTGCCTGATCCATTGTCATTTCCAAAACCACCACCTTTCTATGGTAGACAGGTCAGTACAACTGGAACACCTGCTGCTACCTCTGCGCTTTCTCTACCTCAAAGAAATACTCCGTCGCCCGTTGTAGTTGGCGGTGCTGCTTCTACCACTGCCCCTCCTCCCTATGTATCTACTGCTGGACCCCCTCCGTTGCCATCAAGACAAAATCCAGGGTTAGCTCATTCTACTGGAGTGTCATCTTTACACAAGAAACCACCCCCACCTGTAAAGCCAAAACCATTTCAGCGTCAAGCTAGCTTGACCCCAACTCCAACCTTTCACGCAGGTGGAGATCATGCTGCTGTCAATGCTATTACAGCACAGCTAGATCAAGCAAATCTCAACTCTATGCACCATCACGAAAGCAATTCTATTTCTCAGTCGTCACCAGGTGGCCCAGGATCTATCAGGGATAAAATCCAGGCTTTAAACAGTACTCAACCTAATTTTGCTAGCCAAATTGCCTCCCGCTTTAACCCTGTCCAGACCCAGTCTGAAGTAGCACCTCATGCACCAATCCATAAAAAAGCCCCCCCAGTTCCTGTCAAGAAATTTGCTACTAGTGGTGATGAACGCCAAATAGCACAGCCGCATCCTCCTGTCTCCACTACTCCTACACCTACCGCTCCTGCTAGTGATGTGCCTCCACCTATAAACTTTGCTACTCGACCTCAAGATTCTCAAATAACGAATAATTCCGTACAAGAACCAGTTGTGCCAGCAGCCCAAATATTGCCTCCTCAAGCAGGTCAGAAAGAGTTTGATTTGCAGCTATCCACACTTTGGTTTGCTCAGCCTATTAACAATTTAAAATTGCCTGTTACTCTAAGTGGTTTAAACTACGTCGTTTCAACGAGCTTTTCAGGAGGCTCGCATACTCTTATCCTTGCTATAAGAATTTCAGAAGATTTGTCAATTGTGAAATATAAATTAACATGGCAAGCTCATGATCCATTAGGAACGGTTAAAGCAGAGCGTAAAGCAGAGGCAGGGCCCCAGCCGCTACCGCAAACCCAGTTGATCCAAGCTCAGGAACAATTTGGCAACGGAGTGGCCTCGTGGGCTGAAGCAATGCTTGGACGACAAGTTGGAGATGGGGAATGCTGGACTCTGGCCAAGGAAGCCATTGATCAGTCTAGCCACCAGTATGCGTTGTCACCTCAGGGCTATACACATGGTGCCTTGGTGTACCACGCAATTGGTGGAGCCACTGCACCTTTAGCTTATAATGACAGTATTCGACGAGGAGACATTTTACAATTTACGTCAGGCAAATTTGAAAGTCGTAATGCTCAGGGTCTGGTTGTATTTACTAACATCGTGGGTCAGCCTAATCATACAAGTGTAGTCAGCAGTGTGAGTGCTGATAATAGAGTGGTTCAGATCTTGCAACAGAATGTGAATGGAGTGAAGGTGGTTCAAAAGGGTGAGCATAACTTGGATGAATTAGTAGCAGGAGAACTTAAGATCTTTAGGCCAGTATGGAAAGAATGGGCAGGAGAATTGCAAGCTACTTGGTAAATTCAAGGAACTTAGTTTCGAAACCCATGCCACAGACAATAAAATTCAAGTAACACAATTTATAATTATACATACAATTCAAGGTATAATATAAGTAACAAATGAACACACAATTTTGTTTTTTTTAGCTTGAACCAAAGTTGACGTTTTAGGTTGTCGAGAATGTAAAGACTTTTAATTGGCAGTTAATTTTGAAATCCCCCATATGTTTAGATAGTACTAAACCTTGTTGTGTTCAAAAATGAGCCATAATGTTAAGTTTACAAAAGATTGAAGATAGAAAAAAAAAAAGAGCATCAAATTGATAATAAATGAATAAAAAAGAAAGAAAAATAATAATAAAAAAGGCTTCTCATATGTTCTACAAATATATCCCTCTCTTCAACGAGCTTAAGGGGTTTATTTGGAATGCTATAGAAAATGAATGTTAGTACTGCTTGCTATCCGAGCATGAACTGTTGCGAACCCAACAAGTGGTTACCAATATGAAACACATACCATTAGAGTAACAAATTCGTTATAATCAATTTGACCGTCACCATCTAATAAAGAAAAAAAATTGCAAGTTAGTACCATTTGGTTGCGAAACAAATGTAAGAAAATTAACATACTGGCATCGGCTTCCTTGATCATGGCATTGATCTCCTCCTCAGTTAACTTTTCGCCAATAGAAGTCATGACATGTCTCAGCTCAGCTGCAGAGATGAATCCATTTCCATCTCTGTCAAAGACTCTGAAAGCTTCTCGGATCTCCTCCTCAGAGTCTGTATCCTTCATCTTACGAGCCATCATAGTAAGGAATTCTATCAAGATTAGATTAGTACAAAGTCATGAAAAGAGAGAGGGTGGGATGGAGGGTGGGTTATTCTTCTCTCCATCTTTTCTCGATTGTTGCTGAGAAAGAGAACGTACCAGGAAAGTCAATTGTACCGTTGTTGTCGGTATCAACTTCGTTGATCATGTCAGTCAACTCGCTTTCAGATGGGTTTTGGCCCAAACTTCTCATGACAACGCCCAGTTCTTTGGTGGTGATTTGTCCTAAAAAGCGCTTGTTAGTACTCATATCTAGCACAGCAATCATACACAAGAGGGTTACATACCATCAGCATCCTTATCGAAAAGGGAGAAGGCTTCCTTGATAGCGGCACTTTGAGCTTCGGTAAGTTGATCAGCCTGGTGAGAGAGAAAAAAAAATAATAATAATGTTAGCATATATAGTTTGCACTACCACCATCACCAATATGGTATGGTATTTACATATGATCAAGAATATCAGTTGAGCAAGTAAACGAGCACGGTCTGAATGATTCCAAGAAAGAAAGTTTTTCATCTACACTTACCATTGTAAATTGATAATGAATTAAGGTAGATGATTGTTTAAAGAAAGGAGTTAACAATCGTTGGTGGTTGGAGTATTAAAAAGAAAGAAAGAAAAAAAAAAAAAAAAAAAAAAAAAAAAAAAAAAAAAAAAAAAAAAAAAAAAAAAAAAAAAAAAAAAAGAATTTAAAAAATCAAAAAGGAGAAAAGGAAAAGGGTGAGTGAGTTGTCTAAATAGAAGGGTATTTTTATTGTCTTTATTGTCTTTAATTTATATACATCACTATATATAGTTATTTATATAAATAAAATATATATGGCAACAAGGCACACACTCAACGATACCGAAATCTTAGTTTATACGAATAAAATAAAAATAAAATAAAAAATAAAATAAAAATATAAAAAAATATATAAAATTATAAAAAATTATAAAAAATTATAACGATTCGGTTTCTCTTGGATTTAATTTCGGCCTTGAAGCCACGTACAAACGGTGAATTCTATTGATGAAACCCAGTTGAGTCGTTTAGCGAAGCCTTGGATTTTGCCACATTTTCTACTTCTTCTGCTTCTGCTTAAACTTTTCCTTTCATACAAAGAGAATCAGATCCAACGATAAATGAGCTTCTAATTTCAATATCTGATATTCACAAGTATAATAAAATAAATAAAATAAATAAAATAAATAAAATAAATAAAATAAATAAAATAAATAAAATAAATAAAATAAATAAAATAAATAAAATAAATAAAATAAATAAAATAAATAAAATAAATAAAATAAATAAAATAAATAAAATAAATAAAATAAATAAAATAAATAAAATAAATAAAATAAATAAAATAAATAAAATAA